>OMLP01042840.1:0-10107 GCA_900302685.1 Spondyliosoma cantharus | reverse complement strand
TCTCTCCTGGAGGCAGACTGCCCACACTCAGAGAGAAGATATCTGGACTCTGATCACTTTCCTCCAATAGGAAGGCCTGCTGACCGGAGCTCAAAGCGTCATCGTACTCCTCACGAGCCTGGAGTACAGACGACACATGTGGGTCACTTTCACTGTTTTTACTGTGTTTTTCAGCTCCACTGTGGTGAGAAAGTCTTTACTGTGCAGCTCACCTGCTGTTTCTCCTTCACCTCAGCTACAATCTGCATCTGTCCGATCGTAGCACTGAAGTGACAGACAGCAGCATCTCCAGGCAGAGGGAACACAAACACAGCCTCCAGTGGTTTGTCCTCCTTGTTCTCATAGTTCAGAGTGGAGACCACTGTGGCCACATGGTCCCTCACCTGCAGCTCCACCTCCACACTCTTCAGAGGAACTGACATAGAAACAGATGAAAACACATTAAAAAAAGACTTTTGTGAGAGAGTCTGTTCACAGACGGTTGAGTATACGACAAATACTGTTCCTGAATGGTTGGATTTAATCCCACCTCTTAAGATAATAATGCTAATACATAAGTTTTCTTAGAGCTCTGTACCTGGTTCCTTATTGGCAGTGAGCAGACCGCAGCAGTTCACCATCATGCCCGTTGAACGAGTTACACTGTCAGGGTAGTTACTGCTGTAAAATAAAGGGAAAGGGAGATTAAACTCAATATGCTATGCTAAAAAGTCACAGCAAAGCAACCCCCTGGACTTGACTTATACAAGACTAACTAGCTACATTCAAGCAGCCTACAGCTTGATTTTCATGAAATGAGATGTGCCTTTTAAATGAATCAGGGTGGTATTTGTGACCAATTTACTCAAGTACCGTTTTAAATTCCAATTTTCAGGAACCTTACACTTCCTCTCCAATACTTCTATTTCATAAATATAGTGACGAGCTACTTTGCAGGTGTTTCAATGTGTCGCCAATCAGATATTGCTGTGGGCTGGACAGTGTTTTATCAGCCATGCGGCAGGAAAATCACAGATTCACAGAGAAAACAGGAAAAATGCTGAATATCATCCCCAATAATCGGTCTACCTCTAACCTTTACATGCTGCATCAGAGCAAAAGCAGCGCATTTTTAAATGAATCTATTTCATCAGTAATTACACTTAAGTGCTGAATATCGGATCTGACGATCGGCCTGCCAATAATCGGTCATCCTGCAGTAAACATGTAAATATGTACAATTTACTTTTGCTGTGCTTTTGATGGGCAGTGCATTTAAACATCAGGTACATAAAGACTCAACTCTACATACTGGTGGACTTTTAACATAGTATCTGTACTTTTACTCGAGTATTATTTTTTGGAGGTACTTTTCACAACACCCCGCATAAACCATGGCAGGTGTGACACATGCCCACCTGATGCATCACACACACCTTATAGACACTGGAGGTTTAACATACACAGCAACAACACAGTACGCTTTCGTCAGTAAGTCATATTTTGACTTATATCCCATGAAAAACACTGCATCAGATACCTTGTTGAAGAGAGTCCACCGTGTCCCGGAGAGGCAGTAAGGAAGTATTCAGGTTGGCTTGGCTGTATCGTTAAACTTTAAAGCCCACGCATACAGGTTCGTGACAGGCGGACCCTTCCGGTTACAATGAGGCAAGAGCCTCCTCCAGACCAGCTTACTGTAGCCTACATGACAGAATGCTGCCTGGCAAGTGACGCTGCAAAACATGAAGGGCGTCACTTGTAAGTTCGCGTTCCCGTGACTCAGGAGGTGGAGCAGGGCTTCCTGTGAAGGGAGGCTGGGGGACACAGCTCCCGGCTCCCGGACGCATGATGTCGACAATGAGCCGGGCAGTATGTCGGCGTTCAAAGTGGTCGGTCAGCAGCTAGCAGCTACATAAGGAAGTGCGTGTGGCCGATAGGACACACTCATGTTCCGTTGTCATTTTTAGTCACGCCGTTCACTATTTTATCGAAGCGGACTGTATTAATATGGATTCAAGCCTTATTAAAGCGAGCCAGCACTCGAACCCAGATTTGGTTCGTCAGTTTAAACACCTCGCGATGAAAAAACTCTGACCAGGAATTCATATTGGAGCGGAAGAAGTCATTATGTTTATTTGGCGTTATTTGAAAAAAACATTTGGGGAGGGTCATCCGAAGTTCAGACACTTTTCTATGGAAGCCTATTAGGGCCAGAGTTGAGAGACAAAAAAAAATGAGAGGAGGAAGTTTATTATGCACAGTGTCGAGAATAAAGTTGAACTACAATACAGTTTTGTGAATAAAGGTGCAATGTGGAGAATAAAGTCAACTCTTCTGGTCCATCGAATCCAGTTAGGGGAGCGACTGGCAGCCATGGGAGCTACGTCTGTGTATGGCCTGTGTGTAGTGTAACGAGCTCTTCAAAGTCCTGATTCTGACAACTACACTGTGTTGATGAGCCGAAAGAGAAATAATGGCTTTGTTACTAAAGCGATTCCTAAGTATAGTTTCACCAACTGATCCGCACAAGGCATTTTGTTGAGGCGGTCATATGTAGTCTCAAAAGGTCGACTTTAATCTTGAAATGTTAAGTTTATTCTCAACATTTCGACTTTTTCAGGAAGTGCATAATGAAACAAAACTTCCTATCCCTGTTTTTCTTACCCCTGGCCCTAAAACTCTACCATACTTTCCCCATATATCTAATACACAAATATAGTGGAAAGTACATTTAAATTAGACACCAAATTAGGAGTGATTTCAGAATCTGAAAATTCAATTCATTATATCCATCATTTTCGCTTCTGAAATCAAATGTCAAACTCTGAGTAGTTCTTACATTTTCCAAATCGATTTAAATACATGAAAGTACAGATGAACAGAGCGGCATATGGCCAGCTCCCAAAAGTTTAATAAGTGGAAAGTTTTGACCTACAAGATCTTCTCATGTAGGGGTCCTGCTTCAATGGCAGTGTCTTATTTTCCCAATCTAATATTGAATTTTGTTTTGTTCTGAGGCTGTGATCAACTCCTTTCATTTGAGTCACTTGACATTATCTGATGGGGTTTCAGACATTTCTTAGAGTAACTTGCAAGTGGTCTGAGCTAATGGCATCAAAACCATGCTGTGTTTGAATAAACACTCAAGCCCAAATGACTGTAAAAATCCTGCATCATCCAGCAACTTAGAAGGTGGTGTTGAAAGGTATCCCAGCATGAGAACAACAAAAACACAATTTGGAGAATGGAAAGTAACTACCCCCATCAGGGCCTACATTATCAATGTTGCATGGAGCGACTTCTGCAGTCTCTTATGACGGAATTAATCTTACAGCTCTGTATAAAACATGCATGTAGGGTGCTGAAGTGCCTGATTCTGCTTCACTCCAGCTAATCAAAAAATGGGCAAAGAGGTGGAGCGTGGTGGAGCTGAAACTGGCTAAATGAAATGTGGCTGCTGTCACCTGTCTAGTGTATTGTCCACCCTTTCAAGTCAAGGGTGGACAAGTTTTGGGTAGCGTTGCCTTCCCAGGCTTTTGCTTGATACCGGTTCATCTATTTTGTGATAAAACACATTTTCGGCTGTTGTGTTTTTCACAGGGTATCCCACATGATTTCTGTGCAGTGTGTGGGTTTCTGATTTTAATGTGGTTTTACAGAAATCAGGGTTATTGTTAGGCTCGGAAAGTGGGCCGCTGTGAGTCATGAACGCCAGGGCTGTTTTTAGCGACCCCAGTCCATCACTGCTTAGCAATCCGACGGTGTCCAATTCCTTAATTATGCGTAGCTTAAAGCCTTAATATAATTCAAATGTCTGAGCTGTATAAAAAAAAATTCTCCCCGTACAGTTGTCATAACCGTCTTTTATACCAGGCTGTAAACATGTGATTACAGCTGTAATGTTGCATCTTAACATGATGCTCTGTGGGGATTTATCTGCTTTTGAAGCCAGCATCATGGCTTCATTTCTTAGTATGGCAGGTTGACGCTTGTAATGATCCAACACACAAAACAAATACCAGCAGCATATCAGATGAGAATAAAGAACAGATTTCTGCCAGAAACACCTCCTCAGACTGACGATGTGGTAAACCACGCGGGAGCACCTGTTCTTCTCTGTATGTGGTTGATGTGTGGAAACTGGGTCATGAGGATACTGTGACATCCTGGATATGTTTCATCGTTTCATATCACTCACTCCATTCGCCTTTTATCTTGTTTCAGATTATTGCCCTACATGCCCTCTAGTGTATGTAGTCGGTGTGTTCCCCTCACGCACTCAGTGCTAGTTTGTCCGCAGTGTCAAGCATTCTTGGTATTTTTGTCCTCTGCTGGTTTATCCGACCTCATCTTTGTCTGCTCCTACCTGTGTACCAAACCCTTTTTGAGAAGTCCGATCTCTGTCATGCAGTTGAGTCCTCTTGCCTGTAGTTTCTCCAGTCATTACACATTTTTCAGAATCAGGGCAAGCTGAACTGGGTTGCCTTACCTCATGTCAACAGGAAATATGCACTAACCTCACCTGCAGTTGGCTGCCCATAAATCGAAGGGCTTTGCAGAATAGTTTGTGAACATGAGAGGAGCATGCATTGCACTCTATACAAATGTCTACAATACAATGTAAACATGAGAAACGTTTTTTGTGGTTGGCCTTGTGGGTTGCATGGAACATGCATGAAACACAGACACAAGCAACTTTCTGCAAAATAACTTTCTTGTTTCTGTTTCACTTCAAAATATTTTAGTATGTACAACAGTTTTGTATGAGGTAGTTGAAAAACATACAGTACCCCTGAAACAACAGACAATCAAAGCTGAGAGAAAAAAAACACTCACATTCAGTTCCACAAACTGAAGTTCAACACTGACCCTAGCGTTGGCTAGCAACTGATGCCCTCCTTTGCATAGCTGTAACCATGGAGACATGAAGGTGCCGTAGTGTTTGCAGTTGTGAAAAGCAGTGATTTTTGTGGTTGTGTAAGGAAAAGAGAGAGTGATGGATGCATGGCAGGAGGGGGGGGGTTGGGGAAGGCCTAAGTTGAACACCCTGGTAATATATGCGGCCCTATTGTGGCGAGTCAATGCACCGTGCAATAATGGGGGCTAAGGAGGGGCGCAAGGCTGTAGGGGAGCTATGACGAGATGTCTTCTGCCGCATGGTGTGCCCCCCCTTGCTAAGAAACGCACCCAGGACTCTCATCTTAGTCAAACAAAGTTCTTCTTCCATTCACATCTCAGTTGTTATTTTTCTTACTGAAGAGCCGGCCAGAGACAAGAACTCAAGGACAGACAAATGTGAAGACCCAGTAATTTCTTGATGCACAGATAGGAATGCTGTGATAGTTTCCTCCGCTGACAGGTTGTGGTGAAAGTCTAGACTGTCATATGAACACACATATGTGGTGTTCCTCTGCGCTTGTGACATCTGTGCTAGACACCGTGGTGTTCGAATCAAATCTGAAAGGTCTTCCGGGATGAACTGAGGTGAGAACATTTTTATTTTTCGCATGGAAGTTTGAGATTATAGTATCAGCTTTAAGAAAATGTTTGTAGTTGCCTCATGAGTTCCTCATTCTTAGTCCACATTTTTGCATGAAGGAGGAAGTTTGCTGCGAAGCACAGCTCGAGTTAATATACTGTAAATGAGCTGCAGATGAAGCAAAAGATGATTAGCAGTTACTTAAAGCAGTTGTTCTCTAGGCGGGGTCTTTAAGGAGAGTCCAAATGGCCCTTAGCGTAAAGGGGAATAATTCATTTTCACTATAATTTCATCCACAAGTACCAGTTACGTAATGTACTGGTAGGGTGTACTGGTAGGGTGCTCTCAGAAATAAAACATCTAAAAGCAAAATTCTTATTAGATGGAGTCTAATTTGTGTCAGTTTAGGGGTCCTTGACTTTAAACAAGTTTGAGAACTACTGACTTAAAGTGAATAACAGAACACAAGTAATACATGTTGAATAATAATCACTGTATGTGTATCAGATATTGTGTCACTCCTGCCCAATGAGTGAAAGGAGGAGTCTTTGTGCTCCTAATTTAAGAGACCACGTCAATCAATTAAAACTGATTCGCTGAATGGAGGCTGGCCGAGCGGAGGGAGCAGTTGTTTATAGGCCTTGTTGCTTTGTTTCAGTCTTCCCCTTTTGAAAGCACAGACTATGAGAACAAAACCAAAGTATTGTATCAGAATAAAGATGACAAAGAACAATAGGAGCGTCTGTGCAGCCAAGGCTGAGAAAAATGTGAGAGGAGGTTGGGCGGGGGCAGGTTAAGGAGCGGGAAATGACAGGAAAGGACACATGGATGACTGGGACAAACTGATCCGATTAGCACAAAACATCTTTAGCAACAGGAGTTGAGTCTATTTATAACCATCCATTAAGCGAGAGTAAAATGTTGCATGACAAAATAATGAATCTGGATTGGGTGACGGAATTGGTGAGGATTTTCCATTCATCTTAATGTCTTTTCATTTTCATGTTTGAGCAAACAATATTTTCAACAAAGCAACAATCACAGCTTCAGAAGAGCCAAAGAATTCATAAAAAAGCTTAAAATGAGAAAATAGATTTATCAAAGTTGCTCTAATCAGTATTTTTATATGAACAATAGATAAAGTGACGATGTGTAATGTAACCCACAGACACATATCAGTCCACTCTGGAGTTTCCCCTCAGCTCTGCAGAGCATTTTAGCATATTTTGTTTTTCCTGTCCATGACTTTACCATTTCTGCTCACAGCAACATCAGCTGGCTTTTTTCAGCAAATAACGGCAGGCTAAACTGACTGTATGCTAACTTACCAGCACCAGAAATGGTTTACAGATAAAGTTAGCAACTAGGTAGTACACAAAATGCAACATAAAGGTGGCAAGATATTTCCTTTAGGAGTTGTTGGAGATAAAACGAGCTAAAAACAGAATTAATATTGGACATGTTTATTTGGCAGGTTTCCAGAAACACGACTCCAAATTAAAGGTGCAATATGTAAGAATTGGCCACCTGTTGAACTCATACTAAAATGAACAGAAGGGGGAGCCTAGCACCAGAGTTACCACTAACTGCTGCTATGTGTAGCTGCTGTTACCTAGTTAGCTATGTTGGCCATACAGCTAGCGATCCAGACTGGGAGCTCAGGGACCAGGGAAGTGATGTTTTTTATATAGCTAGTACCAGAGATTTGGACTTGGACTGGGCTAACTGGTTAGCATGCTAACTTCAGTATATTTCTGCAACACAATACATAAATATAATAAAGTCTGAACTGTTATTTTTACACATCCAGAAATGTTGAATACTGTCAACTTAAATCCTCACATGTTGTACCTTTAATGCTAATGCTGCTCAATGCCTGCTGTACGCATAAACTGTTACTTATTTTTTAAAGGGCAGTTATTCGTCCCCATATTAACTTTACAAGGTGACTATATGTCAGTATTGTAGTCTCAGCTTATATTTCTGGAAAATTTCAGTCAGTCATGATTTGGAATATTCATCATGTAAATGTTAAGCTAATTCTAATATATTCAAATTTAAACGTATAATATATAATGTTTCTTCACTAAAGTGTCTGTCCATACATATTTTGTTGAATTGTGTACTTGCATTATTTGTTCAAAATACAAAGAAATCTGTAGTTTTACCCGAGCTAACTGTGCATTTCATTTGGCTGCCTGTTACTAATGTCATGTATCAGATGATACGGCAGAGAGTGAAGAGGAAGTCTGCAAACGTGACAAAATGTGACATACATCTTCTGTTTTCGCTGTTTTGACTGAGGGACCCATATCAGCAGAAATGACATATTGTGCTTTTAAAAGTTTATTTCATCAAATTGGATAAATCTGTGTATTTATTTGCTGCAAATTATTGAAAAAGCAATCATGTTATTTTATTTTAATCGCAGGTAGGATGTGACCTATTCACCCCGTCTCCAGGACACGATGTCACAGGGCAGAGGAAGAATTTGGGAAGGGAGTGGGAAGCATACACGCTTACACACGTTTATTCTCGCGTATCTACTCCTCCTGGCTTTACCATGCACGGGCTTCCTCCCTGACTTTTGGTCTCGAGTGCTTACGCTGTCCTGGAACTCGCACACACACCAGTACATCACGGAGCAATCTATTCTCAATGTCACCCTGGAGACTCTGAGAAGCCCCGAAAAACACCATGCAGAGGAACAGGTGAGCTCATGTCTGCAGTCAGGATATTTATTGTACATTTACTGAAAATAATAATATAACAGACCTGCTCTTTATGTTTATACAAAGGGGTTGATGAGAACTTTATTGAATTACAAACTGAACAGTATGCCAATGATGGTAAAAATCAGCTTATCCCTCTCAGACCAGACTGGGCCGAGGCTTCTGGAGAGCAGTTCGAGAGGTGGTGAAGTCCAATGCGGCCATGGACTCCCTGAACTCCACCAAGTCTGACCCGGTGTACCACTTTGATGCAGAGCACGTGGACAGCGCCATGGGGATGTTGCGGCAGTTCTGGGCTCAGACTCTGCTCTCAGTACGGGCCAAAGAGTACCAAACTGCCCGACACAGCTTGGGCCAGCTATTTCACTCCCTGCAGGTACACTGCAATGCCGTATTATACAAAGTGAAGTGTGCATGTCTATAAAGCAGGTCTAGGTGCTACATAAACACAGACCGTAATCAGAAACTGCCCCCTTAAGCGAGCTGTCAGGACTTCCATAAGGTTTAGATGTCGCAAGACAGTTGCCCCGAACATGACTGTGGTTGCAGACCTGAGTCTGTAACATTGTAGGCAGTGTCTGTTCAGGCCTGTAGGAGCTGACCAATGAGGGCAAATTTGGCTTTTGGGAGGGGGTCTTTAAAGAGACAGGCACCAAAACAGAGTGTTAAGGCATGAATAGGGAGAACGGAAGTGACGCAGCAAAGGAAAATACGAGAAATGTGTTTTTTGAACATCCATCCATCCATCCATCCATTGTCAACTGCTTATCCAAGGTCGGGTCGCGGGGGCAGCAGCTTCAGCAGCGGGCCCCAGACTTCCCTTTCCCCGGCCATGTCGGCTAACTGACAGGGGAATCCCCAGGCGCTCCCAGGCCAGAGAAGAGATATAAACCCTCCACCTGGTCCTGGGTCTACCCCTAGGTCTACTCCCAGTTTGACGTGCCAGGAACACCTCCCTAGGAAGGTGCCCTGGTGGCACCCTAGGGAGGCAATCCACCGGTTTCCTACTGAGAACCATGGCCTCAGACTTAGAGGTGCTGATCCCTGCCGCTTCACACTCAGCTGCAAACCGATCCAATGAGTGTTGTAGATCTAAAGCCAATGGTGCCATGAAGACCACATCATCTGCAAAAAGCAGTGATGCGATCTTCAGGTCACCGACCTGTAACCCCTCCACACCACGACTGCGCCTCAAAATCCTGTCCATGTATATCACAAACAGGACTGGGGACAAGGCATAGCCCTGGCGGAGGCCAACACCTACTTGAAACAAGTCCGACTTACTTCCGAGTACAAGCATGCAGCTTTCGCTTTGAGAATATAGGGATTGGATGGCCCTGAGAAGGGACCCCCTCACCCCATACTCCCGCAGCACCTCCCACAGAACATCCCAGGGGATCCGGTCATACGCCTTCTCCAGATCCACAAAACACATGTTGACTGGGAGTACTGGTACTCCCAGGCCCCCTCCAGGATCCCTGCCTGAGTAAAGAGCTGGTCCGTTGTTCCACGACCAGGACGGAATCCGCATTGTTCCTCTTCAATCTGAGGTTCGACAATCGGCCGGACCCTCCTTTCCAGCACCTTGAAGTAGACTGTCCCAGGCAGGCTGAGTAGTGTGATGCCTCTGTAATTGGCACACACCCTCTGGTCCCCCTTCTTAAAGAGCGGGACCACTACACCTGTTTGCCACTCCTTCGGCAACGACCCCGACCCCCACGCAATGTTGAAGAGGCGTGTCAACCAAGACAGCCCCTCAACACTCAGAGCCTTCAGCATTTCTGGTGGTATCTCATCGATCCCTGGGGCTTTGCCACTGTGGAGTTGTTTGACTACCACCGTGACTTCACCCAGCTTGGATGGTTCCCCGTTTCCCCCTCCTGAGGTGCCGGACTGTTTTTCAAAAGCGCTTTG
>OMLP01042835.1:0-19230 GCA_900302685.1 Spondyliosoma cantharus | reverse complement strand
ACCTGCAGCATGCGCTCCTGCTCTTGCTGCCACCTTTCCTGACGCTTTCGCTCCTCATCCGGGTCCCAAGACCAGCGGTCGCCCCGCCTGGCCTGGGGCAACACCGGGACTGACACCTGATGGACCCCAACACACACACACACACACACACACACACACACACACACACACACACACACACAAACACACACACAAACACACACACACACACACACACACACACACACACAGTGTGTACACACATCCACCACAGGAAAAGAAGAAGGGAGGGAGGAGACAGAAATAGTTGGTCTACCACAACAGCACTACTCCAATGCTCAAGGACTCCTACTAAGAGAGAGAAGACAGAGAGAGAGACAGATGAGCTCAAAGGAAAACGAAAGCAGTCGGCCGTTTCTACAGCATCTTCATCTGGCATGCTAACATCAACAGCTCCGCGTGGCCTGGGATCTGTAGCAGAGCCCTGCTGTGTGACACCGAGCTAACAGAAGTGCACTGCTGTCTGATCTGAGATCATCATGATGGAATCATCTGCTAATGTGAACGAGACAGGATGTGAACGCTGCTGATGGAAGCTTCCGGTGGTGTTTGTAATATCTGTCTTTGTTTAGCTGGTTTGCTTCAGTCTGACCTGCAGACTTGTGTCATTTGTTTTCATTATTTCCATAATTTTGATCATGTTTCCAGCGCTTGGCTTCGCTGTATGAATGCAGTATGTTGTATGTATGACTACAATGCCAAAACCCAGGAGATGAGAAGCCAGATGAGACGCAGTCAAAGGTTTTTTAGAGTCTGACCACAAAACTATGTGCAGTCAGAAGATGCTCGTTACTCACGTTTCCACGGAGCTCCTTCTCCATTTCTTCTGTAGAGGGTGTGAGAAGAAAACAGATTCAATTACAATTCAAACAAACATTTTAGACTCAGGTGATCAAACGCAATATTTAGTGAAATAACAACAATGTGTTGGTTTGGCAATAATGATTAAAAATGGCAATGACAGAAAACAAAAAGTGGCTGAAAACCAGTCCACCAGAAGCAACAGACACCATGTGGAGCTACAGCAGTCTGAGACAGACATGTGGTCAGTGACTCAGCAGCTCAGGTGAGCTGATGCTGTAGCTTCTGCTGGAACAGTCAGCAGAGCATCTACAGGTATGTGATGCTTGTTTCAGAGCATTTCAAGATTATTTATTAGCACATTTAAGGCAAATCTCGAAATAAAAAATCATCAGAATCAATCATTCAAGCATTGTGAGTAAGTACAAGTAGTATATATGTGTTCCTGTGCAGAGGCGGGTGTGATGAAGGAATATATTCATACACTAAATCAGTTTAATCCACATTTCCAGTAGTAGGTTCAGGTTCAGGTTTTAAGACTTGTAACATCAGTAATGTGACAGTTACAGTTAAGAAATCCAGGTCGAGACTATGTAATGATGTCTGAAGTCTGATAGTCATAAAATAAATATAGCTAATAGGATTTAAGACATTTTGAAGCCCTGCAGACACACTGGTGACGCCCACTGAGGCAAACATACAACTGCACATTCATCTAGTTCAGCAGCTCATCCAAGACAATTTTCATCAATTGTCATAAGTGACCAAGTTGTTATGAGTTTGGACTCTGCATCAGAACCAACATGATGATACTAACATGACACTGATGAGCTACACATCACTGATCATCCACAACTCTAGACATGAGTGAAAACAAGAGATGGCCCTTGTAGAAACAGCAGGGAAACCCTGTGCATTCAGCACCTGGGGACGGAAACATGAGCTCCACCGATGAACAAAGGGGTTTACCTGACGGAGCGAAGAAGTCCCAGCGTAACTTAGGGTTGCTGGTTGCCAGCGGAGAGCTGATACTGTTTGCAAACTCTACAGCCAAATAAAAAAAATATGTGGGTGGAGGGAAAGGAGGGAACGAGGGAAGGAAGGGAGGGGAAGGAGTGATAAGGGACAGAGAGTTTGAATTGGGAAATGCTTTTATAGCTCTGCTCTCTGATATTTATACTCTGCTTAATGAATTGTAACTGGAAAACAATATGTCGTCTTTTGTTAAAAGTCAATGCGATTTCTATGGACAGTCCTGAGGGTCAAAAAGTCAGAATAAATACAGAAAACAACAGTGAAGCAGTGCTGGGAAGGCGACGCTTTCCTCGTTTATACTAGTTTAAGTTTGGATCTCTGTTCTAATCATCTTGAGTACCAGTTACAGATCACTGTCAGTTAAACAGATGAAGCAGGACCTTGAGGCCTGAAGGCTCCCTACACTGATTCAAACGTCTTGTTGTACAAAAAACGAAACGAGTGTCAAGCTGCAAGGGGAAGAAAGCCAGCGAGGAGAAAACAAGGAGGTGTATGGAAAAGAAGCTGCTGGCTCTGCGTTTGGACGTGACGAGTTCACTGACCTGCTGCTGTTTCTACCGGTGGGTGAAACCCAAATGTTCCTGGTGCCGCTGAGCTCGGTGGACTCTCTCTTTCCTGTGACGGCTCCGGGGGTGGAGGGACACTTGCCTGCAGAGAGATGTAAGATGATCTGTAGGTGATCGTTTCTCTGGATATGTTCTGTGGTTGATGTTTGGTTAGCAGCCTCACCTGTACAGTTACAGGCTGACTCTGCTGTGTGCCGACTCCTGACTGCAGCTCAGTGATCACTTCAGTGTTTTCTTGTTCTTGTTTGGCATCTGAAAAAATACAGACCACAATATTTAATCACAGAATTTGTATTTTTCTTCACAGCTTCCTAAAGTTCTATGTCCAGTTACTACATGAGCTGTAATGATACGGAGCGACCACACGAGGTCAGTACACAGCTAACTGTTCACACCTGCAGCGTCAGGGTTCCTCTCCTCTGCAGCAGCTACAGACCGGCTTCCAGTCTTCCCAAAACTGTCTTCTGGCTTCTGCAGCTCCTGTCAGGGTCACAGATGTTCACAAGTTCAATGATGAACCAAACACGACTGCGATGAAGAAGGCTGCGAGTGCAGGAGGTTTATATCAAAACAAGATCTCAATGATAAAGAGTCAGATTCCAATAATGCATCTAAAGACAAAGAGCCAATGACAGCACAGTGTTGGATATCATAAACACGTCAAACTCTCTACAAGCTTCCCAACTAACCGCTGTAAGAAGATTACAGGTCTGTGGAGAGAATCACTAAATGCACACACACAATGTGAAGCGCAGTGTGATCCATCAGAATGACCCGCTGCCACTCCACTGAGAGCTGCAACAATTCACTGACTCATGTTACATCAACCGTCAACTATTTTGATATTCTAATAATCATTTTGAGACAAAGACAAAATGTAAAAATGATCTGATCCAACTTCTTGAATGTAAATGTTTCCTTGTTTCTTTTCTCCTGTGACAGTAAACTAAAAGAGACATTTGAAGACGTCATCTTGGGTTTTGGAGATTTTTAAAACATTTTTCTGACATTTTATGAACCAAACAAGTTAATAATCAAGGAAATCAAGAGATGAATCGACATTGAATATAGTCGTTAGCTGCAGCGCTGCACTTGATACAAAGTTCTATTTTCAGATTTTATTGTCATCAACTGTAAAAGATCATAATCCTGACCGACGGGAGCGAGGTGGGCCGGCTCGGTGGTGTCGAATGCTCGATGACTTTCTCTTGTTGGACGTCCTTAGCAGTCGGTTCTGTTCCAGCCCGAGCCTCCTCAGGCTTGGTGGACACTGGACTCTCTCTGCTGGAGGCGTGTGTGCTGTGTGTTGGTGAGGCTGCTGACGACGGAGCGTCGACGGTGCTGCAGCTTGTTTTGGAAGGAGACGGCTGGAAATGAGGAGGAGATTCCCGTCCCTGACTCTCAGGCGTGGTGGGAGCGTCGTCACTTCCTACGTCGCCGTTGACTCGGAGCAAACCATCGGCCTGAATCGGAAGGAGAGGGTTTAATATGACTGATTAAATTTCTCTTTAAATGGATATTGTTGCTTTTTCTATTTGATTCTAAATGTTCAGGATCTTCATTGATACGTATACGAGGACATTTGCATCTGTATGGGAGTCATAGTTATTATTTGCTTGATGAAAAATCTGCTTATCGATATGAAACATTGACTGAATTTCAGTTGTCAACAGAATTAATTGATGACAACCGACAAATGTAAATAAACCTCAGGCTTAAAAATCCAGCAGCTTCATTTGTGCTCATTAGCAGCTTCTCATCTGTGTTCGTTATTAACTATTCATCCAGCTCAACAGCGCGCTGGTGACAAAGAGGCACTAATGTATGTGTGAGCGGTAACTTAAGACACAGTGGTGGAGTTGGGTGAATGCAGGCTCTCAGTCTGCCCCCCGACGCCTCCACCTTCTCGTCCCTCTCCGAGCAGCCTGTGTGGGCCCTCTTTGTCCGCTGGGAGCCCACTTCACATTGAGAGGGCCCTACTTGTCAACTTCTTAAGTCAATAGGGAACAGAGGGCTCCATTCAAAGCCGGGCTCCGCTCAGACTCCTGACAAGACATTCCAGAAAAGTGCTCAGCTCCATTAGGTCTGGTAATAACCTGCCCCTCCCTCCCCGCACACCAAAACACAAGATCTCATTTTGAATATTCCCATTTGGCAATTTTTCCAGAAGAAAAGGAAATGGATCCTGTTGAGAGCACTTTGAGCTGAACTGAAACATTACATGCTTCTTCTCGCCAGCCGGCTCGTCACCATGGTGGTTCTGTGGCATCCTAATGTAACTGCCAACAGAGCCGGAGGGGAATTTACCCACCGGCCTGTGAGGACGCTGGGAAGTAACCACATGTAAAGTGGTCAAGACCTCAACCATGCCCTCTGCAGAGCTGCTCTGGTGACGCTCACCACTTCAGGAAGCTGTAAAGCAAATTTACAGCAGCAAATAATGCACTGAGTTTTATTGTTGGGAGGGAAGACTTCAGAGTCAGTCTCACCTTGCTGGGCCATGGTTCAGCTGATGTGGGTCGGGACTGAAAGTAAGGCTTGGGCGACAGCAAAGGCACCGGTTTGGGCGACAGGCGGGTGGTTGGCGGCTCAGACGAGCGAGAGCGGATCTGAGGCCGCTGGTGTGAGGGCTCTTTGGGAAACTCCTCGATTCGCGCCTCCAGTGTAGACGTGAACTTCGGAGCCGGGGCGGACTGCTGCCGCAGATACCTCATGGGCCCGTTGGGGTCCATGTCGAAGGGGTCTGGGGTCGTTGGGGAGGCAGACAGGGAGAGGGAAAGCGGGTAGGGCGAGCAGGGGAAAGAGGGGTCAGCAGATATGCTACGGTCCAGCAGCTTTGGCAGCTGTAGGCGTTCAAGGACTGCATCACTGATGGAGAAACGCTGGGCGTAGCGCTGGAGGATGGCCGACGCCTCCTCCGGGGTCCTGGCTCTTCTGTACGCATCCCGCAGCTCCTCCTCTCGGCGCTCCCTGGTGAAGAGGGGAGGAGGCACAGGAGGAGGGGTGAAGCAAAATGTGAAGTCACTGACACAGCACAGTTTGACTGACATTCAGTAAATGTTAGAGGGTAACTGTGGTACACTTCAACCTGGACTTTTTCTCTGTTTATGTCATATTGTCAAGAGGTTAATGGGGACTACAATTTCTTTAATTGGTCCAAGACTGAGCGAGGCCGCTGCAGCCGGCAGCCACAAAACAGGCTGCAATGACACGTGATCAAATTGTGTAATTTCAAACTTGTGTTGCACGTTCACCTAAAAATGATTCTGCCACTGACAGGATCTGACAACATTAACGAGAGCAAGAAAAAAGCCACCAGACTCCATTTAAAGGCACAACACAAACAAGATAAAACCAACATCAGCTCCAGTTTGGTTGAAATACTCCCTTAGGTCACCTCTTCACATGTGAAACTAGTCCTGCTGTTCTGCGGCTGCAGCAGTCTCATCAACACTGTTAGACACAGCAACATGGAGAACAGGCTCCAGGTTGAAAAGTACCAGAGTTGCCCTTTAACTCTATATTAGCAGTTGATATGACAGTGATTCAACCTGCACACACTATTTATCTAAATGCTTGAAGAAATCACACAGCAAATGTTGTAGAAATGATGGACTTTATGATTGTGTTATGTTACTTTATCATCATCTTCATTACCTTTCTAGACTTTTAGGTAGTTAGCATACGCAGCAACAGAAAACAAACAAGAAACACACAAGATTTGCAACAGAAACGCTAGAAACTGAATTCATTGACAATAAATCCAGTGGAAAAGACATGACACCGATTCATCTGTGAGCTGAGCGACCGCAGAAATTAATACATGTCACAAGATGACATCAATAAAAAGATTTCTGGGAATTCCAAACCATATTTGAAGTAAAGATGAAAACGACTGTTAGCATCACTTCAGTATCACTGGAGCAGAAGTGCTCTCTGGTGGAGAACTAGTTAAACAACTCCAGAAGGAGTCGCTGTCACCTTTGAGCCACTACAGGATTAGAATGAACATTAAATCTCCTTCGAGGAAGACCTCGTTCTCATTATACAAGTGTCGTGTACGTACAGCTTTAGTTTTTTACCTGAAAACAACTGAACGTCCTGTTTGTGTGTTGTCACCTACTTGTCCTCCACTATCTCTCTGTAAGTCTTGATGCTTCTCCTCCTCACGGAGGTGCAGGTGTCTCCTGTCATCAAGTGCTCCATCATCTTCCTCTCCTCCTCCTTCTTGATTAGGTCCTGGGAAATACTCCTCCTCCGATTCTTCCATCGGGCCAGGTCCTGAGACACACAAAGAAAAGTGTTTCAGTTCCAACTGAAACAAGGCAGCAGGTTTGTTTCAGGAGTGTGTGAGACGTGAAGCACTGAAGTGATGGAAGTTAAACTGAGCCTGTTGTGCTTCAGCCTGCAGACACTGAAATCACTTCTGATAAACTACTGACACAACTGTGACAAGAAATACACACTGTACATACGAAACAACAGCAAAACATACCAGCAAAAATAGTCTTCATCAAAAATGAGAAATGAGAGAAATATGAACATTAACGTTGAGTCAGACGTGTGAGACACTCACGTCCTGCCAGTGATCGTCCTCCTCCTTCATCTGGTTGTACTGGTTGTGCATCAGTTCATGACGCACCTGACTGTGGGGCTGCAGGATGGCCTCGTCCTCACCACGCATGTCGATCATACTCACACTCCTAGACGGAGGAGGGAGAGAGACAGAGAGAATATGGATCATGAAAAATATGTAATGTCCAGAACTTGGGTTAGTTATTCATGTGTTTCTTCTAAAACCACTGCTGACTGGAAGTACAGTAGGTCAGTGTCCTCTTCCCCTCAAACATGTTGAACACAGTGATGCTCAAACCTTTTCCAAGACTCAGCAGTGTCGAACACATCGACCGCCAAACAAAACCTGTACCTGAGAACAACATGCATCTCTGAAAGACCCCATGAATTAAAACCTGTGCATCTTCAGTGAGGTCACATCCAGAAGAAGAACCAAGAATACAGAACTAAAGCAACACTGAGCAGTCAGCCCACCAGGTAACTCACCTGCAGTCTGTTCTTTGACATGACACCACTGTGTCTCACGTCACACTCCAACAATTGTTTCAACAGAGACACATCACGTTAAAGATGTTAATCTAATGGGACCTTTTGAAAACATCAGCTTCATCGAGTAGTATAAACCATAAACTCATGTTATGACTGCTTTAAGTGCAGCAGGTGATTCTTGACTGTTGAGTCAGATTGTCAGGTTTGGCCTTCTTCTAGGAACAGAACAGCGGAGCGTCACTTGAAGGTACTTATGAACTCTCCCTCGACCTCACGAGTGAGTCTGACAACACACAGACATGCAGCACCCAGCTGAATTCAATTTAGACATGTTTTTATAAAAGTGCTCTGAAATAAAATATATAATGCTGTGAGCTCATGTCTCATTTTTTCCTCCTCGATTCCGTTCATAATGCGAGCAGGCTGCACGGCTGAGAAGGTCAGCTGTGCACTGACCAAAGAGACAGCGTCCTGTTCAGGTCTGTTCTGGTCCAACGTTGTCTGGAACGCAGCAGTAGACCTCCTGCACGTTGGCGTGGTCGTCCTGTCTACGGCTGTAATGTCTGTTCTTGTTTTAAGACCCAGAAGATGAATGCGTCGCCATTTGCCAACATACGAAGGCGTCAAGTGGTTTGAAATTACAGGAGGAGTCGTATCAACCTGAGAGCTGTGTGACTCGAACAGATCTCACTGGTAGTCAGAGGTGTGAAGTAGAACACTGATTTCTGAGAGGACCAAACAAACTGGTAGCATGAGAGTTCAACCGTGGAGATGACTGTCACGGCAGATCATTTAAAAGTCATGTGAAGTGGAGGTACAGGTGGACATTTAGTCCCGTGTTGAATCAAACACTGAGTCATCTCCTCGTCATGAATCTTCTCTCCTGCTTCATTAAACCGGCACTTCTTACGTAAAGCAAAGGAGATCACGATTATATTATGATGTTGGTTTTAATTGGGTGATGATGTGAGTTATATGAAACATGCAGCTGGCAGAAGCAGTGAGCTGATGTGAGCACAGTTAGTAAATCCTCTTCACAGCCACGATACTGCAGGCAGCTGGGATGGATCCAAGAGGTCACGCGGCAAAAAAGATTTAAGGCGTTAAGGTGCAATTTAAATAATGTGTCCACCTTGACAAGCAACATAACTTTAAATTTAAATGATACAAGCAGGAAAAACTGCTGAAATGGGAAGAAAAACCCTCTAACAGTTAAAAAGAATCACGTAAGATCATCTTTTATCAGATGTCCACACGGATCCTACCTTTTATAAAATAACTGATCACATACAACTCAAAATGTCCCCAGAAATTCTTGGTGAGGCCGAAAAGATGAATAAGATAATTAATAATAATAATCAGTCTGTAGACCCTGGTCAACATGCACATCTGTAGTAAACACCACATTTTCTGTTATTCAACGATGGTCAAACATAAAGACATTAAAAACTGGTGTAAACTATTTGCTCATGTGACCTTCAATTAAACAGAAACATTAAAACTGAAGTGGGCAGTGTCAGTGTTGTCAACAGTATCAAGGAAGTTCTTTACTTTGCTTCAACATTCAGCAGATTTTCCCACTTCGATCACTGAACGGTTGATTAAATGAATTATTGAGCGGGCTTTGTGTTGCAGCGCAGAGCAGAGCCGGGCCGGACAGCTGAGCCAGTGAGTGTTAAAGGACAACTTACTGTGGGTCATCTGACACACTATGTGTGCGGCTGAATCTACAGAAGGCAGAGAGCATGGAGAGAGAGCACAATCACACATGAATACACTCAACAGAGAAACACAGTGATGGTACATTTGATCGTTAGCTCCAGGCTAACACACGGCGTCACGATCACAGCTGACAAAGAGTTAGTCGTGACAGATTCAACACAGATTATGTACCAGCTAAACAAGAGTGCCAGCTGGATTTGTGTCTGTGCACAGATGTATTTGTCAGTTTCTGGGTTTCAGGATGGTCCTCAAACCGAGCACAAGGGGGCAGTCTTATCCAAAACACAGCCAGAGCAGAACAGAAGACAAGTTTGCTGCATCACTGCAAACCAAAACACAGCTAGCATACGACAGATGCATATGGCAATGATCTTGGAATAAAGCTGACACTTAAATATTAAAAAAGGAAGCACATGCATCTTTTATTAGACAGCACAAGAGCAACATCAAGGATGTGGCTCCCTCCCTGTCTGTGACCACCACTTGTAGGTTTGGCCTTAACCACAAAGGTCTTCACACAGTCCTTTATTATGGAGCCGCCTCTGTGATGTAGGAGGGCTGTGAGGGAAAGTGTGGCCTGTGGTTTCTCGCCACAAGAGAACAAGGAGGCTAAATTAAGAGAAGCCTCACTAAATCAAGCCCAGATAGTCTGTCTTCTAAGATGGCTGTTTGCCAGATGGAGCGGTGCAGTCACATGTTTGTGTGCTGGTCAGCATGTGACAGAGTGGAGCAAACATAGCAGCCATCCTCATTTTACTGGCAGAGACGGAATGGTCAATAATTGATTGGGTTATAGTTTGACCTATTTATTATGTTTTAGAAAATTTGTTTCAAATTAAATTGAGTTCAATTCACTGTCCATTCCGTCTCCTGAAGAAATCAGGGGATGCAAACTGAAGTCATGCAGAGTTAATCACAGAGCACATTCTCAAACATGAATCTTCTCCAAATGTCTTCAGAACAGAAAGGAGCAAAAAATACAAGAGTTTCCATGCACTCTGTTTACAAGAACAGCTGCTTTTCAGAGAACAATGTCAATTTGCATTCATGTAAAAAAAAAAATGTTCATGCAACCTTTAGGTAGTTAAGTCATCCTTATAGGAGCCCTGCGGTCGGAGCTCGAGGTCACATGCTGAGACTGAGAAAGATCTCTTGACTTTAAAGTTGAATTATGTAGTTCTACTTCAACATGGTGGAAATTCATAAAATGTAGTGTAGTTGCTGGACGGGGCTCACGTTGCTGGGAGACTGCTGTCCAACCAAGACGCCCCTCCGTGTGGGTCCTCACTTTCACTCCGTGCCCTTCCCTTCCGTCGACCTGTATCAGCTGTTGCTGTTGAAGTGGTTGCCACGGTAGCGGGGACAGGAAGGAAGTGGGAGGGACTCGGGGTGGTGACGTGTTTGGGAGAGGTCAGGCTCAGCGTCTGATCTCGCTCTGCATCTGCAACCAACGGGGCGCCGTCGACTCCCTTCCTCACAGCCTCCTCCTCCCGCTCCATCACAGGTGGATGTTTCCCAGACGTGGCGACGGGGCTCGTTGCAACCGAGAGGGCTGCACTTGCTGCAAGAGTCGTCGAATGGTGGAAGAGTTCCTCTGAGCACGAGCGAGCCGGAGTGCTGCAGAAAGCAAAGCAAACTAAAACGTACTGCCGCCTGGTTATCACCCTATATCATCAGACGCGTTCCTCTGCGGGAGCCAAAATGGAGGTTTTGAAGACATAAATCTGAGAAGGTAGCATAGCATGGTCACAAATCCCTTCAGAGCAGAAAGGATGTGAAAACAAAGTGAGTCTCAAAGCAAAGCAGAGCTCGCTGAACGCTCCGTCGTGTCATCCTGTGATGAACAGCTAGTTTTTCGGGAGGTTTATTATCGGACTGTAAATTCCCAGATTGCACTGCAGGGAGGGGAAGGCTGAGAACAGGCCGGGCTTCAGCTCCAGCCTGCTCAGGGTCAGGGAAGGAAGAAGGCCTCATTTCCTTACATCCTGAGGGTGGGTCGCACGTACATGTTCCCTGCGAGTGTGTTTGTGTGTGGACACATGGAGTAGCTTTGTGTGTAAGAGCTGAATGTATGCTTTGTATTTGTGTGTGTGTGCAGTTTGTTCCTAGACTTTGAGGTCAAGTGAGATATTATTGGAAACTAGATGGCACGTGTGTTTTCTTGATTGCTGCTTGTTTTATTTCTATCTTTATTTTATCATTGTGGATCAAAATATGATAAAATCAGACAATCACTTTGCTCCTGCTTGTTTTTAATGTACTTTTTAATAAACGGTGCCGATCGTTTCCTGCTGTGCGCTGGACGATTAATCTTTGCTCCGTGTGGTTTACCCTGCACCCGCTGGCACTGCTGTTCACCAGCTATCTTTAACTAAGAAATAACATTTCATGTCTGCCCAAGTTAAGAAACTCAGTAAACAACAAACACACCCATCACATGGCAGGATGTCACCTCGACTCCACTTCGGTCCAAACAAGCTGATAGAAACGATCACAACAGCAACAGAATAATCTTTGATATGCGACTGCAGACACTGCTGTGGTGATCTTATACAACTGTTTTGAAATTCCTGGCACCACTGAAATGCACAAATTCCAGCCTTCTACTGGAAAGATGCAAGCTGTCACCAGCTAAAGGAGCTCATATCAAAGCCTTTCACAACATCCTAGAAATCCCCCTTTTTCCTTGGAACGCAGCTCCAACTCTGATTTCTACTGAGGATTCTTTTCACTCCCTGAAACACTGACGAGCCAATCAGTGGCGAATCATCTGTGCCAGAAGAGGCTGGAAACTGGCAACTGAAGAACAACTCTCCAACATGAGTCCGAGAGAAACGTCTGCTGGATTGTGAAATAACAACAGAACTGAACGTACATCTTTTAAGAGCAGCGTTGTGATCGGACATCACAGTTGACTTCTACAGAGCCCTGTGTCTCCACAGCTCTGAGTTCTCACCTTCTACCTCACGCGGACGACAACATGTGTGACCTCTGGCTGGCCTGCTGGGTGAAGACTGACACTGTTCTGCATGCAATCTGGTTTCACTGAGCGCTGAAACTCTTTACTCTGGATAGGAACTGCATTGGAAACGGTGGTAAAAAGGAAAAGGGGCGAGACGGAGACACCAGCTGTGAAAATGTAAACTATTTTCTACCAACGAAACGATCCACAGCAAAGTACAAGGACACTGATTAACTGGAACATTGTTTTTGGACCGTTGTGCTGCTGCTGAGTGTTTTGAGTGGCACGAATAGAAATTCCTCTCGACTGCACTGGATGGTGGTGCAGGCAGATATCTGACCATTCAATGTGAAACTGAAATGTCGTAAGCGAGCTCTCATCTGATTTTGGTGAACCGACCCTTTAACAAACCAAAGCTCAGCTGCAGTAAGAACCTCCACTGCTGACAACGACCCACATCAAAAGATTTTACACACATTTATTATTTAACTTCTATAAAAAAAGAACCAGGGACTGGTTACTTTAATACCCACAATGCACCTCAGTATGCACTTCTTTCTTACTCCACATCCCCCCAAATGTTGTTTGTTTTCAAATGTGCATTCTTAGCCCCGCCCACACTGACTCAAGTGACATCATTTGAGGTCATTTATCAGGTTTGAACAGAAGAACAAAAAGCCTTTATTTTATTTTCCCGTCAGCGGAACTGTGACTTGGAATCACACATTCAAGTGTAAGAATTCCCCTTTAATGGTAAAAATAAATAAAACCAGAATGGCTCTCAGTAGAGTGCATACCTCCACCAGGTCTATCAACCAGACACCCCAATGAGACAGATGTTTCCAGGATCCATGTTTGTTTTTGATTTTTGTGAATAAATTCCTGGAAATGGAAGTTAAACCATTTACATTCAGTTAATTACAGTATGAAACTCTACCGTCTTACTATGATTAAAAATATATATATTTCAAGTTTGTTTAAAGATTTAAGATTCAAAATAATTGCACTGCGATCTTTTGACCATATTGTGCAGCCTGAGGAACTTCAAATGAGAACCATGTCAGTAAAAAGGAATTGGGCTGCTGATTTGTGCTTTTGAGAAAAACATATATGAAGATGAAGACCTTTGCTCAGAGGTGACCATCAGGTGAGTCACGGTCTTCACGGGGGACTCTGCAGCGGGCTGGGGGAGGCTACAGGGCAGAGGCTCACTGCTCCTCCTCACGCCTGCCGCATGGATCTCAATGCAAGATGTGGAGGCTGTCTGCTCCCCTTCCTGATCCTCCTTTTTAGCCCGGGGCTCCCTCTGAATCTGTACCTGGGGTTGGAGGGGCAGGGTGGGGGGCGGGCTGGGGGACTCTCCAGGTGGGGCGTCTAAGCTAGGGATCTCATTTGGACTGTTACATCAGCCATTCACACGGCACACACAGGAAGACGTAATCACAGCGGATTAGCAACGAAGACACGAGGATGATGAGCACAACACGATGGTCGTAAGACGCGGGACACACGAATGTGAAGTAAAGACACACAGGAGGCCAACAGGGACAAGAGGGAACACCATGACGGATGAAAGGAAGGAGATGGAGGGAAAAACAACAAGGTAAAATCAATTAATACATGCGTTTGATGCAACACGATGGATGAATGCAACACGGGAAATGATTGGCAGCAAACACCGGGTCACACACACACACACACACACGGATCAACTTCACTACTGTTCGCACTCCGATGTGCCTCTAATTAAACTGCAGATATCTGGATTATAAATCAATACATTCAATCTCCTGCTTCTGTTCTTGTATACAGCTGAATGATGCCACGTCGAAACCTTAAAAAATTAGCCTTCCAAACTAATGTCCGTCACACACTGACACCAGAACTGATCAACGCACATTATGGATCCACTGAGCCAGCAGGAATCTGAACCGTGTACAGTGACAGACGCTGATGATGAAATGTTTAACAGAATCAGATCTGTGCACTCTCCTGTGTGATGCCAAACCACTAAATGCCAGTAAGACCTTCAGACTTTTTGTGTACGTGGCATATTTCACCCTCAATTCAATGAAAACGCACATCTGGCCTCCATCAGCCACAACGCAGAGCAGAGGAAAATAATCAATAGCTGAAACATTCAGTTTCAGACATCTGCAATTTGACATGTGACACCTTCTCTTGCGTAATGTTTAAGCAACATGAGGGTAGTAAAAAGGTTGTCGCTGGGAGCTGGAGACAGTGATCAATAACCGTCTGCAGTCATTCTGGTCAATTTAATCAATTATGGTTAAAAAGTCATATTTACAAAAAAACTAATCTGGTCTGCTTCCTCCACATTTTATTCCTTTGTGTCCAGAAGAACTTCTCATGCTCAGAAGTCACTAACACTGTAGTTAAACCTTCTCAGGTAAAACTAACGTTTAATCAGCAAATCAGTCTGAAGCTAACCGAGTTCATGGCTGTTCAACAGTTCATCATACAGTTACACATCTGACTGTCAGCAGCAGCCTCATGGAGCGAACCCTCCCACAGCTCAGCAGCACCACTCACACATTAAATGTAAAATATCAGGATTTACACCGAACTCATGTACGAAAACACCTGACTGTTGAGTCTCAGTATGGTAACAGGGACCACCATATCTTCTTTCAACAAAGGTGAAGTATTAAATGTAATATCAATAAATAAACAACTTTCAGCGTCATGAAATTATTGTCTTCAGTTCAGTTGCACAGACTTTGAATTTAAACCCTAATTCTCAGATTAAAACACATTTATCAGTTTTCATGAGGACTCTAATATCTCAACGCTGTCGTGTTAAAGCTGCTCGCTCTGTGTTTCATTTCTCCTAACCACTGTGAGACTCACCTGAGCGGTCTGTCTCCCCCTATAGGAGAGGTGGCAGTACTCCAGCTCTTGCGTCCTCCCTCCTCTTTATCGTTCTTCTTCTTGCGGAGTGGGGTGGGCACGTATCCACTCTGGTTGCTCTTGTTGGGCAGGTACTGGTTGAAGGGCATGGCGGTTCGAGGCTCGCTGACCGACGTCCGCCGTGCCGACATGTCGTCTTTACGGACGTCTGGCATCTTCCTGTGGGGGGCGCCGTCGGACTCTGAGTCACTGCCGCGGCCTGTGAGGAGGAGACGAGGCAGAGGAGGAGTCGCTGAAGTGGCCTGAACGTGAATCTGTTCACAAGGGCTGTTAAAAAGTCAGAAGAAGCCACGACTCAAAGGTACAGAGTTCACTGTCACAGACGACTCAGGACAACAGACAATATTCACATGGGAGAAACTATTCGCAAACATTTTTCAATGCATCAAATAGTTTAATAGTTGACAGAATTTAGTTTTTCACAAATTCAGGTTTTCAGATGCATTTAAGAACAGACACGACTATCATGCACTGTGTTCTGTTCAGATAAAACTAATCCTTTTATTACTGTGACTCAGACGAATACAGATTATCCTCATAATCTAAAGATAAAGTAATCTAAGTCCATTTAAAAGCATATTTAGTTTCTACATGCTGTCTGTCTGCCCGTCTGAATGATTTGTTCTAGAGATGATAATGATTCTTCCTCCTGGAGAGTGAGAAGCACTCAGAGACACAGCTGAGGGGTGTCATTACAGCACATTTCTTATCTCTGAATAAAAATATCCCCTAAAATCTGCAGAATTTGAGGCCTTGAGGATTCAAGGCGTTAAATTATACAGGCCGGCAAACTCCAAAGTGGCGTTACAGTGTTATTACATGCAGTGCATTCCAGCGGCTGGACATAAATCACCCCGAGCAGGATGAAGGCATGTTTTTATGAAACAAAGAAAGACACATAAATCATCCATAAATTTGTATTGTGCAGCTCCTGATGACTGAATTCTAGCCTACGGTTCGGAAGACTTCACTTAGGATGCCGCGGCGTCTGTCTGCATCACGCTCTAAACACACCGTTAGCTCTTTAATGTCAGAGGCAACACCTGGCTCTGCAGAAGTGCATCGCTCAAGGACTTTCCCCACGCGACTCTTAAATTCCTCTGCAGGTTGTTTATGTACGATCCTCAGAGGACACACAGGAGAGAGAAATGAGGATAAAGCTGAAAGTGATGTATCATTTGCATTACCAGTCATTTCCACCTTCATTAAGCTCCTTTTTGTGAATGCTAATCTGTTTGTACGCAGCAGGTAAAGGATACCTGCAGCCCAGCTCGACCCAACAACCCTCAACATTCCTCTCCAACATGTTGAGCACATGTGCTTCTTCACTCCCTCTGGATGCCTTCTCTAGACTCTATCTATGACCTATGAATTTATGACTGGATGTATATATTTTCCAAGAATAAAACCACAATTGCAACCAGATCAAAACCATTAAATGTTCCCTCCGTTCTGAACAGATACATGTGGGTGCAGCCACGGCTCTGAGTGGAAACAAATGTCATATTTTGTGAAAACTTCTGTTTCTATCAATAGACTTTTTCTTTTAAATGTGGTCCAACAGATTGACAGATCCAGGTCCAAGGGAGGCCTTGAGGTATCTGCACGTCCAACATCGAATGGTTCAATTATGACTCTTAACCCATATCAATTGGAAACACAAGTGACTCTACCATCCAAGTCTACCCATCCTCAAGGAGCAGCACATGTTTTCATGGCTCTCTTTCCACACGTGGTAACACTGAAGCTTGAGGGAACGTTTATCACGGGTCAGTGCCACAATGTACCAGAGCTCCACGCAAACCTACTGACATCAATAATCATCAATGTGCAGTAAAAGTCACGGAGCTCAGTCCAGTGTGAGACAGAGACTGAAAAGCATGATGAGAATTACAAATGATGAGTGACAGTGATACCCTCAACATCTCCAACAGCTTTAAAGGTAAATAAATGGTGACACTTTCTGGGATAGAATCGCCCAATTGTCCCATTATATAAAACAGATCTACAGGTTCTGCAGATCATCTGGGTACATGAGACAAATCACAGGAGTCCCACCAGCTAGTCCAGGAGCTTCACTGGGATAATCATCAGCTCAAGGCTTAATATTACACTTATCTCAGGACGTCTCAGTGACAGTGTCATCGTGCTCATGTGTCAAGTTTTCTCAACGTGAGCTCCTGCCAATATGCAAGATGCTCTGAATGTATAAAAACGAGGCAACCAGGGGACTGAAACAGCGAACAAATGCTTTCTGCTGGAAAAAAAACGCTGCAAAAAGCTGCACAGATCACATTCTGTCTGATCGAACCCGAGTCGACAGAGGCGTGAGGCTCTGATAGTCCCACACTAGTACACAGACTTAGTTAGCTCGATGCTAACATATGACTTATCAAAACTTCCATCTCTCCTCACTCGTATCACAAGTGAAAACTGTTGATGACATGAAGGAAGAACGATTCTCACTTTAGTCCGGCGCAGACCATCACGATCGACAATTAAAATGACAAACATCAACAGCAGCAGATTGTAGCAGCTGCAGCTCATTCACGTTAATTCTCAAACAGCTAAAATGATGTTTTTGACTGTAATGTGCTCTCTGATGTCTGTACTCAGACGAACAGACACATAACGATGCTCTACGTTCACCACCAGACTGTGTAGAGACGTGAACATTAATTAGACTGCAAATAAAAACTGCAGCCTTTCTGCTGTTAGACAAAATAGATAACAGATAGAAATCTTCCAGGTTTAGTAACTATTTACATAATGACTGGGCCATCACTCATGCCAAGTCAGACTGGATTTGATTTGAACTTCAAGGAAAACAACTTAAATGTTTGATCTAATCTATTTTATAGAGTTTTACACAACCAACATTCAGGCTGAGACATGGAGGCATGTGATGTGAGAGCAGTGGAACACAAACAGATTGGATAACTGATATTTTAGCAAATCTGCAGGAAACCGTTTCAATGACATCACTGAGTTTATTCTTTCAAACAGCCTTTGACTAATGGATGTCATCCTGCAGAGACAGAGACATAGACAGAGAGAGAGACAGAGACATAGACAGAGAGAGAGACAGAGAGAGACAGACAGAGAGAGAGAGAGGAGGGGAAGCGCCCGAAGCACCAAGTGTCTCATTCATCAACACCGTATCCAACGACCCAACTTGGCCCAACAGCAGCATCGACAGTATGAAATCCTTTTCAGAGATTGAATTAAACTCTAACTACTGTCCGGCTGAAGTCAGTTTACAGGGCTGAACAGTGAGAGGGTTCTGTGTAAAGGTCATGGCAGGAGAACCTGACCGAGTGGAGCTGCTCTCAGACCTCCTGTGATCGGGTCAGTCTGCATTGTTATCCTGTTCTGGCTCCTCTGGTTTGGGCCTCCTGGGTCTGATCTGAACACTGATATGATTCTTCAACAGAAGAAAGAGCCTGCACACATTATTACACATAAATCTTTGGACCAAATGTGAAGATCTTTGCCTTGACACATGAACCTTTATGACCCCAGTGCCTCTGACAGCAACACAGCATCATTAAAAACATCATCATGAAGCATTTCAACTTCTTCTGTGATGCTTCCAGAATGTGTGCATGTCGATCAGAGGTGGAGGAATACAAACAGCTTGGTGACGAATCAGTGGGAAGCACGTGTTGGTGGACAGATTGCTTCTGCCTGTTATAGTAGAGCTACAGACAGACACACACACAGACTGAGCTACAGACAGACACAGAGCTACAGACAGACACAGAGCTACAGACAGACACAGAACTACAGACAGACTGAGCTACAGACAGACAGACTGAGCTACAGACAGACACTGAGCTACAGACGGACAGACAGACACAGAACTACAGACGGACAGACAGACACAGAACTACAGACAGACTGAGCTACAGACAGACTGAGCTACAGACAGACAGACTGAGCTACAGACAGACAGACAGACAGACAGACAGACACAGACAGACACAAAGCTACAAACAGACTGAGCTACAGACAGACAGACAGACACTGAGCTACAGACAGACCAACACACAGACTGAGCTACAGACAGACAGACAGACACTGAGATACAGACAGACAGACACAGACAGA
>OMLP01042778.1:0-11410 GCA_900302685.1 Spondyliosoma cantharus | reverse complement strand
CTCAACCCGGGCTCTAGTCCTGCAGTGGGCCACATTAAAATGTTGTCAACAGAGCGGGCTGACATGGATAGCCTCGATTCCCCCAGTAGGTAGTCATCAAACTCTCCTGAAATTATAGAGGACACATTTGAGTGCATTAAAAAGGGAGACAAAGAGCATTTGTACAAAGCAACATAGTTGAGCTTTATCAATTGGATTGGGAATGAATGGACAATCCAGGTCAGCTTTCTTCATGTGGGAGGAGACAGGTAGAAACTCAGGGTTTCTTCAAGTAAACCTGCCAGCGAGCAGGTTATGTTCACAGAGTCTGTTACCATGGTGACTGACCCAGAGTTTCAGGTACCTCTCTTTCTGGAACGGAAAACCCAGAGTTTCCCTCATCTCAGGGTTAACTTACTCTGAGTTTTCACATATCCTGCTTTCTGGAACACCCCCCAGGTTCTCTACCAATGTGCAAATTATATCCCGGCTAAAAACATGTTAAGTTGATGAAAATACACTGTTGGAATCCACTTTAGGCTAGTGTTGTATAATAGTCTCTTTGTGTGTGTGCATGATTATGTGTATGACTGTGTGTTCTTTGTGTGTTGTTTGTATGTGTAAGAGAGAGAGCTATATCAATTGTTGATTGCGATAATGCAAAACAAATTGTATTTCACTTGGCACATGGGGAATTTATTATTAAAAACAACTACATAAAGTAATAATAAACATAACTATAAATAAGTACATATAGTATCCAAACATGGATATGATCACAATAAAGAATTATAACACACCAAAAACAAATACAATGACTGTTAATGTAATTGCACCCAGAGAAGCATCCCACAGTAAATCCACAGTAACAAACACAATATATGCTAATAATAAATATAAACACATAAACATACATGTGCATACACACAGCCAGAGGGTTCAAAAATAGATCCTATGTACAGCAAGATAAATAATATAATCCACATAAAGATTTTTCCCTAAATCAAAGTTAGTTAATGTTAATTGTACTAAAATATGCAATATATTTACACCAATCTGTGAAACCAGATTTCTCAGTTTTATGGGGACCAATTTCAGTCGCACTGACTTCACTTAAGTTTAAGTGTAACCCTCGAAAGTTTATTCCCGGTATTAAAGTGTTAACTGTTTCCTTTTGCTGCCAACCCAGATTGCAGGTTTGATTATGATGACACCACTCCTGGTCCTGCTCCGTTAGACCTCCTGTGAAAAACTCCAAAAGTGGAACTCCAAATAGACTTGAGATTTGAGAGGTGTAGTGCCGTTTAAAGCTCACTGTCAAACTTAATCACAGATGTAAAACATATGAAAATCCCATGTCTTAAATACGAAGCTGCAGAATATTAATTATGTTTAATGAGTAGTTAAAGAGGACATGGGCTGTCGAGAAACCCAAAGAGAACATTAGAGTGAGAGTGAGAACATGAGAGTGTTGCACCACACTATGAAACAATATATTATTGTCACCATTTATTAATTAAATAGGCTGATGGAAGAAAGTAATAACTGGCAGACTGGTGACATTCAGACAGTAGTGCTATTCAGGAAATAAATAATAAAACAACAAGTCATCAGGTGGATTTGTCAACCCATGTGAGTATGATCGGTCCCTGTGATGTAGTAGAAGCCTGTTCAGTGTGCCTTCAGTTCAGTGCTTCCCAAAATAGGCTTCACAGCACATTCATAAAATTAATGGAAATCTGCTGCACAATCTGAAGGCATTACTTGTTCTCCGGTTCGGGCACTAGAGCTGGTCCAAAATGAAATCACCTGGATTAAATAAAAATAGGCAGGCTTTATGAACAACAGAGGAACACATTCATGAAAAGAAACCATTGAAAAATACATTAGCACAGTGCGACAACGTGTTATCGTCCTTTTGTACCTGCAAATGTTTATTTCCGTGCCTCCATCGGAAGAAGAAAACATCTAAGAGATGCAATTGGCATTTAGATGGTGACAGCAGGATTGACATTTGTGGAGGTCACGGTGGACATATTTTACAGATAGCAAATCAGAGAATGTTTCCAATTTTCCAGGAGCCTCTTTCTCCTCTGATATCCTGTTAAAGAGCTGCTTGTTTACCACCAGACTTACACACCACCAATGAGCTCTCCCTGCTGTCACTGAATACAGTCAAGAGTTAACCACAGGTTGGTCATCACTTTCTCCATCTGTTTTTTCATCTGAACCTTTGAACAGGCGCTCCTGGTCAGGTTGCCATGCACCGTCACTGTACCTATTCAGTGCCTCCTCATTGTAACTGGTGTAATGTATACTATTGGTGTGTGCATAGGGAATCTCTTTGACCCTGACAAGCACCGTAACCCTTCGGCAGAGCCATTCATGAACTGCTGTGCAATGAGGTGGCACTAATCATTGGGCCAAGCCTTGTGTAACTTGTGAAAAAAAAAACTTTCTCAGCTTTGAGGAACCTTGAAAATGTCTTTTGCAGCTTATTGAACTTTTCAATTTCCGCTCAGCTTCTTCAACTTAATATATTAAAATGAATCTTGAATAAATTCACAGCTACTGGTGTGTCATTTCTCAGCAGTGTTGCTGTGACCTGTTGCCTTGTTTGAGGGCAGCTGTGGCTCAGGGGTAGAGCCCAGCGTCTTGTTATCGGAAGGTCGCTGGTTCCATTCCCCTCGCCTGCATGTCGAAGTGTCCTTGGGCAAGATACTGAACCCCAAACTGTTCCTGATGTGCTGGTCAGCACCTTGCATGGCAGCCACTGCCATCAGTGTATGAATTACTGTAAGTCGCTTTGGACAAAAGCGTCTGCTAAATGCCCTGAATGTAAATGTAAAATGGTTCTACTCCAGTGTCTGATGTCCCCGTCTTACCTGACATCTGTGTCAGCGGTCCTGCTGCGTCGCCACAAACTTTGAAGCAACTCCTCGGCCGTCTGTATGTTCGGGGGCGTGATGCCACCTCACTGTGCAACAGCCTCTCCTCTCATCTGCAGTCCACGAACACTTTCTCCAGGCAACCACACCACAGCTACAGTAATTATCATCAGAGCGCTCCTCCGGTTGTTGCTGTTTTGTTGCATCAGTGTCTGTGTTTGTGTGTGTGTGTGTGTGTGTGTGTTTGTGTTTGTGGCTGTGTCTGTGCGCGCGTGCATGTGGATTAAAGTGTGTGCAAGTGTTTATGAGTGTACATGCATTTTTTTTTTTATTATTTGTTGTGCAAGTTGGAATGAGGACAAGTAATTTTAGAGCAAACAGTCAGGTTTCAAGTTACATCTCTGTGGCTCATCTCTCTTGAACAGCTGTTTCTCAAAAAAACTTCTCCTTGTCAGAGGAACTTTCCAAAAATGATCCTTAATGATGCTTCAAGACAGATGATACCAAGTGTCCGAATAAATGTCGGCAACACATGTTTCTGGAAACGACAGATAGTTTGAAAATTTTGATTTGGTTGTTGAAGCTTTATGTTTCTGTGTTGCAGCTTTATGCTTCTTTATTTCATGGTCTGATTAGGTTTAAGCTAAAAAAACTGTAAAAATCTGTTTTTGTTGCCATTAACATTGGCTGGAAAATATCCTGACATCTTGCTAAAAATATCCAGTGGTTTCACACTTACAAGTGTTTGAAAACCATCATCAACAGTTGTCACTCACAACTGCCTCTGTTTTGTTCCCACTAACAAGGTTTTCTCGCCAACCGTGGTCTCTCATTTAAGGGCGACTGTCTCTGTTTCATCGCCACTAACATGGTTTTGTCGCCACTATCGAGGCTGGAAAATGTCCTGACATCTTTTTAAAAATATCCAGTGGTTTCACACTTACAATTGTTAAAACACCATCGCAAATAGTGGTCCCTCACACCTGTCGTGGTTTTGTTGTCACTAACAAGATTTTGTCACCACTAACTCAGCTGGAAAATGTCCCGATACCTCATAGAAATATCCAGTGGTTTCACGCTTACATATGTTAAAACAGCATCTCCAACAGTGGTATCTCCCTTGGCAACTGTCTCTGTTTTGTTGCCACTAACACAGCTGAAAGATGTCCCAACATCTTTCTAAAATATACAGGGGTTTCACGCTTACAGATGAAAAGACACACATTTCCAACGGTGGACTCTCACTTGGCAACAGTCCCTCTCAGCCACACACTCAAACACACTTATTGTAGAAATGTTGATATACTATGAAACATACAAATGTAATGTATCTGTGGTTTGCAGAAACTGGTGAGGTCTTTGTTCTTCTTCTCTGGTGTGTGTTGGTTTGTCGTGTGTGCGTCAAGGACAGGGTGACAAATCCTCACAGTAGAATTTTAAAAAAGTGTCATCATTTTCTCTAAATTGCGTATAGTTACTATATAAACTATAAAATGTAGGGATTCCAGCTGTCGGAAGCTCCTCATGCACCTTAAACAAATGAACAATTGTGTTTGTTTCAAAGCATGCAAGGCTATGCATTAACTTCTGGAAGCATTGACAAATGCGTCATGTGCACTATCAATTCCCGATGTTTGTGAAAACTCATTTATTTTCATTTGACTCAATCTCGGAAACATCTTCTAGGGCCCTCTATAACTTCTTGCAGTAATCACGCCACTGATGAGAAAAGATACTTCAGGAGACGCATTGTGGGGTGGAGGATTCAGCGAAGTATTTCGATGATTACATCCCTAACTCTACGCCCGCCGCCGCCGCTGCCTTCACCCTTCCCACCAGATCCTGCCTGCGGATAAGCAGGGATTTGCCCTTAAATATAATGACTAAGATTTACAGCAATCACAGCAGCATTACCTGCAAAAGAGAGAGAGAGATGGAGATGGAAAAGCACAGAGAGTGTGTTAAGGCAATGGAGAAAAAGCATAAATAAAAAGGTAAGTCTACAGATAATACTGATAACGCAGTGGCCTGACAGCTTCCGAGGTGCTAGATTCAGTAGTACTATCTTCCACATTTGATATTACCACTTTTATTTGCAGGTGGAACTCATTTCAAGGAGACATTTCAGCTCAGATCTATTTTTCTGATGGAAAATTGATAATCACAAACAGTAAGGAAGAAACCTGCGAGTGTGGGTGTGAAACTCAAGGGGAGAGGAGATGCAACGTTATCTAATTGTGAAACTTTCATTATCTGTTTTTTGTGTTGCATTGAAACTTCTTAAAAATTTCCACTTCTCAAAACTTCTTTCTGCTCAAGTTCCACCTTTATCAAGTATCCACTACAGGTACAAAATTTCAAAAGAAGAAACAAAATTAAATTTTTTGTCTAGGGCTGTCCAATAAATTGAATTTTCATCGTCATCGCGATATAAACATGTCTGATAAACACATCGCAAAACAAAAAAAAAAAGAAAAAGAAAAAGAAAGAAAAATCATTTTGTTTACATGCGCCATGCATGGACAGTGAGCCCTGGACATAAGGGCCAATCAGATGAAGCCCCAGCTAGCCTTTCTAGGGGAAACACAACCAACCTCCATCACCACCTGCAATACAACCATACAACCAAGTCCTACACAAACAATTCAAAACGAACGTTAGCCAAACCACAAAACCACAAACGCCTAGTAGCAGCAAATCTAAATCCTTGCCATCATTGCGTATTGCGTATATTTGTTTATTTGTCGCAAGTTCTATCGTCATCGCAATATTGAACAATGTTATTGCACACAACAGATTTTCCTCATATCGTGCAGGCCTACCGGTGTCTGCCATAAGCTGATGTAGCTGTATGATAATAACGTGTAGATGTGCTGGAAGAAAATATTTATTAAAGATGTGTTTTGTTTAAAAAGAATGGCAACCAGTGTCTACTGATAAGGTCTTCACTGTGTGGGTGAGTTATGACCTGGGGACTGGAAACACTTATTGATGCAATTGCAAGAAATTTGAAAGTTTTCTTAAATGTCAACATATCCTGTGAAAGGACCAAAACCGATAATGTGTTACTCCATCTGTAATGCCACCATCCCATATATGCTGCAGATGATGGTGCTTATCAGCAGAATTTTGCAGATATGTTCTTGACAAAGCTTACTGAAACACAGGCAAATTTAATAGAAGTAAATCAAACTGAAGCAATAAAGAAGAACAACAACAAAAATCAGAGAAGCTGCAGCCTCACAGCAGGCTGCCAGCTCCTTCCTCCCCCTCACTCCAGTGAATGGCAGATTACCCTCTCAGCCTCGGGGGATGACGACGTTGGAAAGTTCACCCAGAGGCAAAGCAGGCAGAAATTTGGCCCCTGATGGCCCTCATATTGGCACATTTTTCAATGGCATGTATAAACCAACTGAAAGCTCTCTTAAATGCAGCACATTGCGCATCTCTGCGTTCATTATTACTTTACATATATACGTGTTTCATTGGTGTCAGATTATTTATAACATAGTGGTGCTGAACACTGTCTGGAGGCGCTCTTCTGGGAATTTTTGGCCCCAACAGACTCTAGAATTGCCACTGGGCTCAACACTTTGTCCAAACTTAAATGTCTCAACAACAACTGGAAGGATTGACATCAAGTTTGGTTCAGATATCAATGTCCTCAAAGGGTGAATCCTAATGTTGTTGGTGACCACCTTACCTTTCATAGAGCACCACCATGATGTTCACATGTGGTTTTTAGTCAACTATTGGATGGAACAAAACATGTTGACATTAGCATTAAGCTAAAATACATCTTGTGCTGAGTCACATACTGTGAAAAGAACCTTCCTAGAAAATCAGATAACCCATTGAAATTTTGGGATTGTATGTACTCACAGACTCTACAAGCTTATTTTAGATTAACCAGAATAACCCTTAGAATTAACCAGATTAATAATACAACTCTCCTGGTTACTTCATGTTTCCTGTGATAAAATATACATAATGATGGGTTAAAATTAATTTTTCCACCTAATATTTCTGACAGTCCATGAAAATATGGATGCATATCACTGCACAGTCCACAGTCGAGTAATTTCCCAACAACACTTGAACAGAACAAAACTGCTGCTGGTTAGAGCCTATTTTCAGTGGTGGATTAATTCTGATTCATGGCAGAAGGAATAAAATGACATTTTACATAAGGATGATGTGATTACACAGCCAGAGGAAGCAAAAAAGATCAATTAAAATGCAAAAGTATAACAGGACAAGGGTCAAACCAAGCTAGACAAGAACCACAATTTCAGCTGGTCTGTTAAAAATAGGTGAGTATTGCGTGATCTGATGTGCAGTTGTACTGAAATATATTTTTAATTGCGTCCCCGTGATAGAGAGGGCTGCAAAGTCAATTGGACTGAGTGCAATTACTTGCAGGAGTGTGATTGCTTGCCAAGTAAAAAATACTTTCTCTAGAATGAACACCTGCAGGGCTTTTTAATTCGGAAACTTACAGTTATTTGTACCATAACTATGTATCCCCTATATTAACTGCACATACAGTTGAGTATAACAGAATATACAGAATGTGCGTCATCGATTCACTCCAAGATTTCTCAAAACCGACTTGAATCTTCACTTCTTCACAAAACACCATCCTGAACCCTTGGAGAGACAGCAGTCAACTTCCTCAGCAAGTCTAAAAGTTTCCTCTGGCAGAGATCTGAGATCTGCTGTCAGTCGAGACCTTCTATCCAATAACACCACATCACTGTCTCCATGGCATCGACTGTGCCCTCAGACGTATTCGAAGTGCACTCATACCACTTCACTTATATCACCTTTTTAAGCGATGTATACGTGAGAGACGTCGGAGGAGAAACGTTAGTTACAGAAGCTGCCTGAGCAAAACATCTGCATTTCCTTCTCATGTTTTGCCAAATATAACTTGTACAGCTTTTAATTAATTTGTGTTTAACCAGGATTTCTTGACAAGTTTTTTTTTTTAAATGTTTGCTTTTGCTTTTTTTTCTAAATTTCTGTAGTCTCAGAATTTCCCAGGGGTTAGTCAAGATTTTTCCTGTGGTGTTGAAGCTTCTAATTGCACTTTATAATGCACACACATGTCCCGACACCTACACAGTCACGCACATGCAGACTGTACCATGCGGACTGTAATTACGTGCTGGTACAGTGACACCCTTAGGACCTGACAGGTTCCAATACTGCAAGTAGGCACACAGCTATCACCCAGAAATACAGTCACACACACAATCAATTCCAGTGATACCCAGCTGATGCAGTAAAGTTAGGTTTCAAACTGTTTGCTCTTGACAGGCCGAATTCATTCTCTGTGAAGTGTACTTGTCACACAGCAACATGTAATACACAGTAATTGTCCCTCTCTAACTCTCTCACTTCCCTCTTTCTCCCCATATTATCACTGTCTCTCAATCTCTCCCTCCCCGCCTCCCCTCAGGACGTGCACGAAGGCAACAATGACAACTCATCAAATCACCATCAGCTCCTAATTAACGGTATAATTGTGGTAATTAATAAATTGATTCAAGTGCCGAGGCAGGAACCAAACAGTCCCCACTCTTGGGTTCCCGGAGGGATGACAGCGAGTGAAGCCTCCCCCCCACCCTGAGCACAAACAAACGCCTCTCCCCACGACTTCAAAGGAGGAATTAGATAAGTCAGTGGCCTTCCTGCGAGGGAGCAACAGAGCTAATTTTCCTCCACAAACAAACCGTCAAAACACACGTTTCAGACGACGACTGGAGGGGTCTGAGATCATCATCAACGTTACGACTTTAAAGAGAAGTGCTTTTTTAGCCGCGCATTGGCTGGGTGTTGAGCAAAGAGCCCTTCAAAGGGTAGCCTTCAAAGAGGGCTTTAATTATTACATGGAGGCTCTCAGTTTCTGTTGTCGTCTCCCCCCTTCCCTCACTCTTTCTTTATCTCTTTCTGTCTCTCTCTCTCTTTATATATATTTTTTTTTTTTTCGCGTCTCCCTCGGCAACAACCTGCCAGATTTAGATGGAATCAGGTGAAAAAGTAATAACCCTCGAAATTTGTTTTTAATTATATCAACACTCTGTATCTCATGTCACCCACCACCTCCTCTTCCTCCTCCTCCTCCTACACCTGCCAGATCCACTAACAAGGTGGAAAAAGTATAGTGACACTCAAACGCATATCAAGACACGCACGCACGCACACACACACACACACGCACATTCATTTATTGTTTTTTTTTGTTTTATTGTTCACTTGCCTTCAGTGAACCTGAAGGTTGATGACTTTTATGTACTTAATCATTAATTATCATATATATATACAGTATATATTTACACCCCAACAAGTATCTCTTAAAATACAGTATTTAGTGAAATGTAGTATTTCAAACAATAATCAGTCAGTTGACATAGTTGTTATTTCAACATTAAGAAAAGGGCTGTGTTTTTACCAATCCTCTGTACTTTGTTTATACTTAATTTGTCCGCAGGCCATTTTTCACAATAACATTTTTTAGATAATTTATCTCATAGTGCAGGCAGTCTTTTTTTTTTCTTTTTTTTAAAGCTTATGCCAGTACATTATTAAAAAGAAACTTGTACAGAGACTCGTACTGCTTATGAGAAAGTACATATATCTCAGTGACTTTTCTTCACAGGGGCCAAAAAGCAAGATAACTTTTACCAGGAAACGGCTCACACAATTTAACAATTAACAAATATGGACAAAAAGAAACGGTGCCAGCATAATGTCAGCTTGTCTGCAGCTGACTGTGAAATATTAAATGTTTCTAGCACTGTAACAGATTGTGTATTTGTGCTGAGCAACCATGGTATCTATCTATATAAGTGTACACTGTTAGCAATATATATGCTGAGGTTAGCGCAGCTAACATATAGGCTTACATGTCAACAGCATCCCATTTTCCTGCACCTGACCATGACTCTTATAGGGGTTGGTTCAAAATGTACTAATTAGTAAACTTAAATAACAAAATGGTTGCTAATTTCCTGTAAAAAAAGTAGTCAGTAATGTAATCCAAGTATCAAAAAACTCAACTTGTTAACTCTCTGTTTCTTTTGCATAATCTCAAAAGAAACATATTCAAATAAAGAAATGTGTGTTTTCTGTGCGAATACACACTGTGTGTATTTGTCGTAACTCAAGACCAGAGTGATGTTGTATGATACTAGTGAAGTGTTGTCATGTGTGCCCATGTGCACGTTTACAGACTAATATATCAGTCTTTATTTCAATTGGTAAACGTGTTAGTTATCCCCTTTTAATTGAATGTACCTTGATCTAATTACATTTGATTGTAACTAAATCCTGACTACATAATCCCATTACATGTAGTCAGTTACTCCCAAGCCCTCGACGCACAAGTTCCCCACCGATAAGAAATGGTTTTGACTGTGTTACCATGCAGTGATAACATAACGTTGACAAAGTGAATAGTCTTTGATAGACCGGCCTTTTGCAGTACTGCTGTTTGTGTTTCGTTTCGTCAAAATAGTTGAGATCCATTTACTCCTGTCTAATATAAATACCAGTATGTACACACACACGGAGGCACTGTGTTAAAAGAAAGTTGAGATACATACACTCCTGAGTCCTGAAATGATTCTGAAATGTATTAAAGCTTTGCCTGCTGCATTGTGTTTCTCATAAATTCATTAAAAAGTGTTAGACCATTATATTAAGGGGTGTTGTTGGGTCTCTGCTTTTCGCGGATGATGTTGTCTTGTTGGCTCCTTCGAACCAGGACCTCCAGCATCCTCCATGCACTGGAGCGGATTGCAGCCAAGTGTGAAGCAGCTGGGATGAAAATCAGCACCTCCAAGTCTGAGGCCATGGTTCTCAACCGGAAAAAGGTGGCTTGCTCCCTCCGGGTTGGGGGAGAGTTTCTGCCTCAAGTGGAGGAGTTCAAGTATCTTGGGGTCTTGTTCACGAGTGAGGGAAGGACGGAACCCGAGCTTGACAGGCGGATCGGTGTGTCGTGGTGAAGAGAGAGCTGAGCTGAAAGACGAAGCTCTCGATTTACCGGTCAATCTACGTTCCTACCCTCACCTATGGTCATGAACTTTGGGTTTTGACCAAAAGAATAAGATCCCGGATACAAGCGGCCGAAATGAGTTCCCTTCGCAGGGTGGCGGGGCGCACCCTTAGAGATAGGGTGAGGAGCTCCGTCACCCGGGAGGAGCTCGGAGTAGAGCCGCTGCTCCTCCACATCGAGAGGAGCCAGCTGAGGTGGCTCGGGCATCTGTATCGGATGCCCCCTGGACGCCTCCCTCGGGAGGTATTCCAGGCATGCCCCACCGATGAGGAAGAGACCCCGAGGAAGACCCAGGACACACTGGAGTGACTATGTCACCTAGCTGGCCTGGGAATGCCTTGGGATCCTCCCGGAGGAGCTGGAGGAAGTGTCCGGGGAGAGGGAAGTCTGGGTGTCCCTGCTCAGACAGCTGCCCCCGCGACCCGGCCCCGGATAAGTGGAGGATAATGGATGGATGGATGGATGGGTGTTGGAGGAGGAA
>OMLP01042763.1:0-17211 GCA_900302685.1 Spondyliosoma cantharus | reverse complement strand
TAGCCACAGCCTCAGTTAGCCACAGCTTCAGTTAGCTGCAGCGACAGTTAGCCGCAGCTACAGTTAGCAGCAGCGTGAGTTAGCAGCAGCATCAGTTTGCAGCAGCTACAGTGAGCAGCAGCCTCAGTTAGCCACAGCTTCAGTTAGCTGCAGCGACAGTTAGCCGCAGCTACAGTTAACAGCAGCTTCAGTTAGCAGCAGTGTGAGTTAGCCGTAGCTACAGTTAACAGCAGCTTCAGTTAGCCGCAGCTACAGTTAACAGCAGCTACAGTTAGCAGCAGCGTGAGTTAGCAGCAGCTACAGTTAGCAGCAGCGTCAGTTTGCAGCAGCTACAGTTAGCAGCAGCGTCAGTTTGCAGCAGCTACAGTTAGCAGCAGCTGCAGTTAGCGGATTCTCTGGTGATATGTTGCCACCTATTTGTTTGGAGTATCAGTTTGACAGGTGACAAAGTCTTACTTATCGTACCTTTAACCAATCACAATTGTCTTGGGCGACGCTAAACTCACTTCAAAGTAGTGTTGGGCGAATTTGTTTTGTACATTTACAATGGCTAAATCCCTGCAAAAGAAAAGATAACAGCTGCTAGCCTAGCTGTTTGTACAGTTAACACTTAGCATTATGCTAATAGCCTCTAGGATTATTTTTCTGCATAATGAGTGCTTTTTGCTTATAATACTTCAGTAACTAACCAAGGTTGTGATGCAATACTTTTTCTTGATATGGAGTGTATTTCACAGTGTATTACCTCAGTGTAACCTGAGATCTGTTTTGATTAATCCTGAATTCAGAATCAACCCTGAAAGTTTGTTTTCCGGAGTTGAAAAAGCATCAGAATGACAATGACTACCAGGTCTAATGGTGGATGGACTGATCACAGTTCATTATCCGGTAAAGTGACACATCACAAACATGTCAGCGCTGCACACCTGCTTCTGTTTTTGATCTCTGATCAGAGACCACAGGTCTTGAGACACCCCCATTTGCAACACACAGACGGAATATACATGAGCAGGCCATGTTTTAAACAAAGACGACTTGAGATGCGTGGCACGAAGCATTGCTCCCTCTCACTGCCTCTTTTATTCCTCTCCCCTCGCCTCCCCAGCCCCGCTCTCTCCTCCTCGCCCCCGACTCGATTCATGACTGCCGTGCAACAACTCCGGAGCAGGAATGAATTATACATCCCTCTGCTAAAAGCATCTAAACAATGGTACAAGCAGACTAAAGGGCTAGAAGGACTGAACGATGACAAGATGATGAGAGGGGTTAGGGGGAAGCGGTGCAATAACGCACGAAGAGGGAGGACAGTTGTGTCTCTCTCCATCCTTTCTAAAAGGGAGGACGGGTGGGCGGATATGGGGGCTATGAGATACAGAAATGCCTTTTTCTTTTAACAGCAACAGTTACTATAAATAGCACCATTACATTCTCTTTTTCCCTGACATGCGCCGTTGCGAGCATGGCGAGGGAAGAGAGATAGATGAGGGAGCACGTCTGCCTCCTTTCTTCCCTCTCCCTCTTCTTTTTTTTTTTTTCTTTCTCTCAATGAGATTCAGTAAAACAAAAGAGGAGATGAGGGGAGGAAAATGAATGGGGGCACACGCAGAAGCGTTAAAGAGCAGCTCCCATTCCCCGCCCGGCTAAACGCATTTCCTATTATTGAGAGGAAGATTAAGAAAAGAATTGGATTAGTCTTACATAACACTGTTGCTCTTAATTATTTGTACAGGCAGCAATTACCGACCGGTCGAAATTTTTATAAACCCCCAGCCGACAAGAGCGCTATAATCAGAATATAATCTTGTTTTATCACACTGAGATGAAACTACATCCAGACACAATTTCAACGTCTTTGTTACCGAGACCACATCTCAACCAGCTGTCAGGACTTTCTGTGCTACGTCAGCTTTCACCCAAATAGTTACAAGTTCTACAAACCTTTATATCGACAGGGAAGCTTTGATAAGATTTCAGTCGTTTAATTTCTTTATCCAGCCAGTTCAGTTCAAATCTTAAAAAGACATCACATCGCGATTATTTTTTGGTTTCTTATGTCCGTTGAAGATTATTTGCCAGCCCGGAGATCTCTGTATCACCTTCCTTAATGATAACAACATGTTGTGACTCATTTCACCTTCATCAAAAAGTCGCAGCTCTTTTGATTCGGATTATTGCACTTTGATATTGATTTGGACAATATTTGGATGATAGGTTCAACCGTAATGCCCTCTTCTTGGACCTTCTACATTTTTTAGGATATTCACGGCTACGTCAGATCTCACCCAGGAGACGGTTCAGATGGAGTTTCCATAAGAAAATCAGCTGGATCTACATTATCCTACGCTGCACGCTGTCCTTTTTAGACGTCATTATGCCAGCGTGACCCTGGTTTAGACTCCGAAAATGGTCGGAACATCTGCGGAGCACAAAGCAGACGTTTTGACTTCCATAATGAATTATGTAATGATTAAAATAAAGAACTTCTTTCTCTCTCTGGTAGTGAGTGAATAGTGAAACACGCCTGTCACACTTTCCCAGATTCCTTGTTGATGCTTTAAAATCATTCTGTTCTGTCCAATTAACAGTCTCAAACCCAGACTGAGATTACTATAGGATAAAACAGGTAAAGCATTTTTTTGCTTAAAAAATTACTTCATGAAAATCATTGCAGACTGATTACTCGACTACTGGTTTCAGCTTTAGACATTTTAGAGACAGTAGTGGACAAAGAAAGACAAAGTTCTTGTTTTCACTTTTTGGACTTTTCTCTAGGCTCTAGGATCATGGTTTATCTCTTTGACCTTTAAAGAATTAATTAAATAAAACCATGTGAGAAGTTGGGGAGAAATACAGCGACACAATGATTCTATAAATGTGGTCACGAGCCAAAACGGTTGGAAAACACTGGTTTGATAATTAACAATTTGTTGAATCTAAAAAAAAAAAAAATCATTATATGTTTTGTTAAATACAAAAAAAATTGAAAATCTTAATCCAAACAGTAACAAGAGCTCAACTCAATATCAACAATATTAAGAAGAGCTTCTTCAAAATTGTACTTAAGTGCAGTACTGGAAAACAAATGCAGTTCATTTCAAACGCTCACCACAGAACACAAAGCAAATCACTGATCATTGTTTGAACAAAAATCTGACCAAATGCTTATTTCTATGAGGATACCACAGGTCATTATTTGTTGAATATGATTCAGCTGAGTATCTCAGTTGCAGCCTGACGTTTATGTTCGCTCTGTTATTTCAAAAATGAGTTATAAAGAGTGAGGTTTCTCTCAACTGAACTTTAAATGGGGTGAATGGTGGAAGGGAAATTATTTCTATCCAGTTATTTCGGGCTAATATCTCTCCCCATATTCCCATAAAAATTGCACCGATGGCAGAAACCCAGTTAAAAGAAAAATGCCTGGTACAAACTGGGGGCGAGGGGAGAAGCCAAACGGCGTTTTTCTGTGCCGACTCCAGAGGCTGTGTTTCACAGCCCGAGCTGGTTCAAAGTGAAACCAGTAGTGGGTCCATAATCAAAAGTGAAGTTTGCTCTGTGTGGGCGCTCAGGCTTGTAGTGATCTCTTTCTCTTTGGCTGACTCTCAAAGTGGAGCAGAATGAATTGTTTGTGAATAGAATCAACTGTGTGACCCAGAAACAAAGCCTGGAGATAGAGGACGGGGTAAGCCGGGCCAGATGACTGTGGAGATTGTACCGACTCAGCGCCGCAGCTACGAGAACCTTTGTTCTTCCAGGACGTTTAAGCAAAGACAAAAAAAAAAAAAAAAAAAAAAGGTGAGGCTAATAACGATCGGCTAATCGGCCATGTGCACGGGACGGGAAGGACGTGGGCGCGTTCATTCCCGTTCAAACCAACTGTGCCAGCAGATGCTCTTGGGAATTTGAAGAGGTGGTCTGGCACCAGAACTGGCAGGAATCATGCAAAATGACATTTCAGTCATCCGCGCAGCTGTTAGCCTTTTTTGTATGTTAGCAGTGGCTCGGAGCTGAATCGCAAATCAGTGCAACACTCAAAATAACCAAGCAGTTCAGTGATTGAATGTGTGGATTGGCACATATTTTTCACAGAAACGGTCAGCTTCCTCCATCTGTCATCTCTCTCTCTCCAATCAGCTCATGCACACACACACTAATGCATGCACAGGCACAAACGTGCAACACATCTGCATGCATCCCCTATGATTTTCGTGCACGTGCATGCAAAAACGCCTCCCTAAAGTAAACGCTGCATGCACTGCTGATTTCTCGCCCAGACTGCTCTGGGAAAAGTGAGCAAACCTGGTGAATCTACACGGGTTGTCAACTGAGTCCATCGTCTGCTCTCCAGATTAGAATAAATGTGAGAAGTGAGTGTGTGAATGTGCGAATGTGCGAGGAGACTGCGCCTGAGGACCTCGACAAGAGTATCTCCATCAGTGGGGGACAGAAGACACAGTCAGATCCTTGTTACACGCTTACAGAAGTACTAATTAGAATATCTTTGAAGGGTAGAGAGAGTCGGCGGGAGAAGCACATCGCCCGCGGTATCGGATGTTTTTGGACAGGAGCCTGTAGGACGAGCTCGCTGCTCAATCAGATTAAATTCAGGAGAAACAGGAGCTGTGTGTGGATGATCTCTTATTTCTGGTTTATTCTCTTCCAAAGCAGTTTCTTTTTTTTCAGAACAAAAGTCTTTCATGCAGTCCTAGTTTGTCTCATGATTGATTTACTAGAGAGCACCATCTTTGGCGAATATCAATAACAGCTGAACACTCGCATCATTAAGGGCGGGGAATCAAATCTCAATATGTTTTTAGAAGTGATCAAATATGTGCATAGCGATGAGTAAAAAACTGCGTGCCAAAGTGCCAAAAGCTGGCATCAGATGTCTGCTCGGATTTGTAATCTTGTTTACTTAACTTTAATGAGATAATTCCTGATTTAAACATGAAATGTTGCTACTTTTATACCGCTCTGTGGGCACAGTTCCCTCCTGGCTGTTTGTGTTCAGAGGGAAATAACATTTGAGAAATTTGGCATTTTTGATAATTGATTCAAATCGTTTTGTGTGACAAATGCCAGTTGGAAACACATGATGTGTTGAGCAGACTCAGGTCTTGGATGGATGGATGAATTAATGCCATCCACGCACCTACAGCCGGTCAGGAGGGACTGCAACACTGGAAGAGGGCGGGGTGTTTACTGGGGAAACTACAGGTCACAGTCTCCTGTATAAGCGTACAGTAGCCGCAAAAAATCTCCCTTTTGAGGAGCGGCTGTCGAGTGGTGCACGAGCGCGAATTTGTTATTTGACAAATTACATTATTTACAAGTTCTGTCATCACTTGTACATCACCTTCAATCACACAGTCAGTTGTGCTGCTGGACAAACACTCTTTTGCATAGCAGAGATTTTTGTGACGGTAATAAAAGGGAAACCATTGCTATTTCAAATACCCTGGAGTACTGTATTTCCGTATTACTGCTCAGTCCAAGTGGTGACATAAAGAGGTTGTTTTTGACGAGGAGTCAGCGCATTTGTAGTCGGATGCATGGTGACGATAGTGGTGATAATGATCTTTTCCTAACCCTTACCAAGTGTCTTTTTGTGCCCAGTGTTGGCACAAGAGTGGAGCTGCAGACATTATGTGAAATAATTTATGTTCAGCCCAGACAGAAAGCCTTTTTTTTAATATCTATTTAAGTGCTTCCTGAAAACAAACAAAACAGAAGTGTCGTTCTTTCAGCAACATGTTGAAACTTTACTTCAAGCTGACTCAAAGTGTCAGACCGAATAGGTGTTGCTGCCTTTCACAGGAACGGGAGCACATGGTTACATAAGCCAGCTAGGTATTCCGCTCCAGGCCTCACATGGTTTAGGTGTTTCTGTTTCAAACTCTGAAATAAGTAGGGCGTGAGACCGTTAACCTGACGGGACTACGAGTCATAGCTGCGACAGTAAAATGTGCGAGCCAGATCTGCAGTCTGATCAAAGAGGCACGGTGACTCAGCTCTGCTTATTTGTCGCCACTGTACGCTTTATTAGTGGGCTAAGAAGTTCAAACAGCGCTGAGTGAAATACAAAATAATGGGCTTGCTGTATTTTCTTATCCAACGGTTAGCTTTGTCTTGGCTCGAGCTTAGCGCGTCGGCGCAGCAAGGGGTTAAATACAAGAGCGTTGCGTAAGTGTAGCCTGGTGATATACATCTAATGATCCATAACTAACAAGACATGGCATCTGGAGGAATTTCTTGTCAAGTTCCTTTTAGGCTTAGTGGCTTTGACGCATTCATTAACGCATACAAAGCCGGCACAAGGGGCTCACTAGTCTTGAGTCGCCTGAGAACGGAGACACAGGTGAAAACCTGCACAATTATCGGGCAACTAAATGCTGATGTATTTATGTAAATACAATAAAACAGTGTGATTAACATAAGAAACACACATAAAAGCAGCATTGATTATCACCATTTCTTCCACTCATACGTGCTCATTAGTTATCTGTCAATACGTCAGCTGCAGAGACAATAAGGTTTGCCTGCATGTCTAACTATCAAAGCGAAAGTCATGTAACTAGTTATCCAGCCAACGAGACTCTCTGTGGGGCTCTTAATTCACCCTGACATCCTATCAAAAGTTAACTGTGCTCAAACTTCACAGACTGCCCTCTCCAACCCCGGGGCCGGATCAGCTCTGACTGGTTGGTCCTGTGTCAAGCAGGCGCAGATGTGTCTCGGGCTTTGAACATTTCTTTTTTTTTCTCAGCTGCGGAGAAAGGGGGCGAAGGGGGAGGGATAAGAAGCAAAAAAAGGGAGGGGATGAGAAGCGAGAGAGGGTGGGAAAGAGGAAAAAGTTGTAGGGGAAAAGAGAGAAAGCGAGCCCGAGAAAGACAGACGAACTGAGTCAGGGAAGATGGGAGGGAGAAAAAAAAAAGACGGAGTGAAATGACCCACTTTTACAGCACACAACACACACACGGGGGCTAAATATAACTGCGGTTTCACTTTGGCTCGCCGCGGAGCATGTATCCCAGGCATAAAGCTGTTAACGTGCGCCGCTTCAAAAGGCAAGACGGTGAAAGGGCGACGAAAATAGATTTGTTTTAATTTAGAGCCGAGCAACATCTATAAATATTTGATAAGAGACACAAACTTCCTCTTTTCTGGCGACCGCGACAGGAACTACTGCGGATGAAGGGGGAAAGTTTAGGATTTCACCGGGTCTCCGCAGTAAGACGATATGTTGGACGTCTTTTTAACCTTTCACCCTCGAAGTTTAGATTGCCAACTTTAACTGTGACAACTGCAGACTTCTGTATCTAATTGTCAGCACCGATGTAGAGGAATTACAGTGTCAGCATGGAGGTGCTGCACGAATATTGTGGCAAAATACATGTTTTTCTGTGTCCCCATATGAAATCTGTGGGAGGGCAAAACAATATCCAATGTCACGGTAACGGCAAGTGCTTACATTTTCTCTGTCAGGTCCAGTCTGCAAAGGTGCTGAACCACCAAGGGATGAAATCTGCTCAGGTGGGATGTCAGAACTCAGTTGCTTCACATTTCTCACACTGTTTTTTTTTCCCAAACACATCTTAATAGCACAGTTTTGACAGTGGCAGCTTCCACGAGTGCTATAAAACACAGCTAATGTAACATCATAAGATGCACAAGAAGCCACTTTGGACTTTCTGTCTTTGCTGATTTAAAAATGTTAAATTATTCAGCATCTGTATTTCCTCTACGTGACGTTTAAAACCTCACTGCATCAACAAAGCAGCCGAGTCACCAGGATGAAATGTTGACAGTTAAGGTTTCTGCAAACCACCGATACATTTACATTTGTACGTGTCATGTTCAGTACAAGACTGACATTTCGGTGGTTAGAGGTGAGAAGCCAGTGACTACAGTTCAAGACTGTGTTATAGCATTTCTAAGCTTGAGACCGCTGGATCATTTTAAGGAGACTTGGGAGACAATTTTGTGGCAACAAAAAACAGATATACTAGTCAAAATGATGGATATAATCTGTGTTTTTTGTGCCTAAAGCTAATCAGACCATAAACACGGCATTGTCACAACAGAAAACAGAAAACTTAACCTAAAGGAATGTAAAGGTTCAACATATCCTTGCTTTTATTCTGATAGTGTTTAAATGACTGTAACTATAATCTTGCTAGTAAAGTTCTGGTGTGTTTTGCAACAATTGGAGAATCTCTAGAAGTCTGCACGAGTTCACTCGAGGCCCCGTGTGGACTTAACTGTGGTTAACTGTGGATTTAATCAGGCTCGCATGGATTTCCCAGAGAACAGCCCCATTAAATCCGCGAGTCAGACATTTAGATTCGGCCTTTATTTACCTGCTCTTTTCCCTGAGAGATCGTCTCCGGTGCCATTCAAGCTTTGGCAGTCCGGCTGTCTTCCTCCTGCCCGGTCTGACTCATCATGACCTTTCTGGGGCGTCTTTGTGGACTTTTTAACCGTCCAGCTTTGGCCTTTTTGCGCCGACTGCCTGTCCGTTGTTCCTGACGTCTGCTTTTATTTATTTTTATTATTTATTTTGCCCGCCACCGACACATCGAACTCTTAAGTTAACTTCTGAGCTAACTTTTTGGGCCCTCTGACTCATGCATTTAGAGTCCTGAAAGTGTTTTTTACTAAACCATTACAATAAATTCAAACTACGAATACAAACATCACGACTGAGCTCTTAAACGATTCAAGTGATTTAATTGGTAGCGCTTTAATCAGCTGTAACAGAACTCTCAGAACACACGCCTACCAACAATTACAATTAACACTTTTTTGATCTGCACTTGTATGTCTTTCTAGGCTGCTGTTCAGCTATTTTCACACCATCTGCAGCTCAGCGCTCGGTGGCAAACAAGACTCGATTGAAGACATGAAGTACATTTCCCACCTGGATGACCTTCTAAACCCCCCAAAACAGCTTATACATACATTTCCCAGTATACAAGTAAGCATTACTGTTGTCTAAAATGACATACTGCCCGAGCTCCACCCATTAAAAGTCTCAGAAGAGCGAGCTCTGCAGCACCATTTCCCATAATGACTGCCTTCACCTGACTCCCTCCATCTGTGCCCACTCAGTGACGCGCAAACCATCGCAGATCTGCAGCTTCAATCAGTCAGCAGAACAGAGCGCAGAGAAAAACTCCGTGGTCATCAGGGACCGGGAGCTGACAAGCCGCCAAGTTCTCTGCACTCGGCACAGCGGGGCGCCAAATGATGCAGAATATTCACCGACAAAAAGCACAAAGGTCGTCGTTTGCGGGAGAGAAAAGAGGGCTGGAAGTGATTTACAATGCCGACACGATCGATGGACGACCGGAGCGATATTTATCTCCTCCCCTGAGTTTAATCTGCCCGACGCTCATACTTCAGCGGAGGTCGATAAAGCTACAGTGTACAGTAGATTTTGTTCTGGCCTGTTTGGTGACACGGACAAGGACCCACGCTGTCAGCCGGGGTTAATGTTGCAGTGCATTTAAAAAAAAAAAAAGAAAAAAAAAGAAGGCCTGTATAGAGGTCGATGCGACAGGGAACTCGCGCAAAACAAAGACGAGTCCTCTCACCATTTAGCCCGTCGCTCATCTGCATATTCATCAGATCTAAATGCAGAGCAATCCACACCGTTTCCCCCTCTTTGCGTCGCTCCGCTTCGGCGTGTGCAAGTGTGTCAAGTGCAGAAAGTGGCTTACAGTTGGAGTTGATAGAGCCGTGGCACAAACGCATCCCGAGGCTACAGGTGACACTTTCACACACCGAGCGAGAGATCTTAGCGCAGGTGCGGCATGAATATGGAAATGACTACAGTCCCCGAAGCGCTCTCCACCTGGCTGTGCTTATATAAGCTCACAATATTGGAAGAGAACGTAGTTTTCCAGATCAAGTACTACTTCAAACTTACTTGGACTGTCTTCATTGGTGACGTCTTGGGTTAAACATCGGGGGAGAGAAAATAAATGTAGGTCGTGTTAGATGACGTCAAGTTGCGAAGAGACCAGCTGAGTTTGGGTGCATCTTTGCCCCTTCCCTGCAGGCATTGAAATATTCTCAACTTTTCAGCACAAAGCACGTAGTCGCACTCATTTTGTCTATTAATTACATTTGATGACCTTGTTTTGTGCACACAGTCCAGCTCCACACAGGCACCCAGCTGAGAGCCGGGGGAACTCAATTCCCCGCTGTGAAATAAAAAATGAAAAACAAAAATATAGGCTATAAAAAGCTAAGTTTAACCTGTTGGTTCAGGCTGATTTAACCACACCGTGTAAATCTGGGAGGGTGCGAGAAATGGCGCCGATGGCCGAGGGGTAGTTTTGAAGGCATTTTGGGAAATATGCTTGTTTGTCTGCTTCCTTGCTCAGAGTTGGATCTTCGCACCTAACTTTGACGGTGCTCTGATGTCTGCAAGCTACATATAAAGCTGAATCCAGCAGCTGGTTAGCTTAGCTTATCCTAGTTTAGCTTATTTTAGCTGAGCCTAAAGATTGAGCTCGCCTGGCTCTGTCCAAAAGGAAACAAAAATCCATCTTCTAGCACATCTGCGGATCACATACATTTTATCTTGTTTGATCTTTACAAAGAAAGCTAAGCTAAGTAAGCTATGCTAACTGGCTGCTAGCCTTAGCTTTGCATTGCATAACGTGGCATCTTCTCATCTACCTCTCATGAAGAAAGTGAACAAGGTCCGTTCCACAAATGACAGATCATTCCCTTTTAAAGGCGCACTATGCAACATACAAGGCCTATAAACAGCGATAGAAGTGCTGACACAAGCAAAAAACAGGCAACAAGAGCTAACATGACTTGCGTAAAAGTCATATGTTTACATTTGTGTCTGCAACCATTAGAGCCAAACATGCTCGTATTGCCAGTCTAGAGCTTCTACAGTGCAAGAATATATGACTACATACTGTAAGATCCGTCGTGCACCTTTAAGGGGCATTACGTCTACTGTGTAGCAGCTACCTCGGTCAGGTGTTGTTGTGTTTGTGTTTAGAAATGTTTTCTGTTCGTGCTTCTACATTTAGAAGTCTTTGGGGATATGAATATATTTGAAGATAGTCCAAGAAATTACATTACATCAGCATCAATACCAATGTGGGCATGGAGGACTGTTTTTTTTAAATGCAGAGTTCCAATTAAGCAACTGATTCAGGTTACAAAATGTTCTAAAATAGTACAAATTAATGTTCCAATGTCATTTTTCTTTTCTAATATGGACTCCGATTGCTAAACCTGCATTAAAGAACCCTGATCTAGTCTCACAGTTAGTCAGAACTGAAAAACAACACAAATATCAACAAATGCAGACTTGGATGCGCTCGAGGTTACAGAACTTCACTCCCCATCGATGCATCTTGTCTCCTTGTTCAGTGAAAAGGCAGGGTCCTGTTTCAGGCTAACAACCGACATGGTATCGAACTGTCGAGTCGCATTGACTCGCTTTCTGATTCTGCCCTCCTGATACCGGTATCGTTGTGGGAATAAGCCTAATTAAAATTTCCCACAACTCAAGATGACACATTCAGACGTCTTGATTTGTCCAACTAATAGTCCAAAACATATTCAGTTTAAGATTCACAGCAGATGTTAAAAAGCAGCAATTGTTCACACATGAGAAGCTTAAAACCGGAGAACGTTTTGCGTTTTTGTTTAAAAAAAAAAAAATGACAGATGACGTTATTTCACAGTCTGCTATGAAAGGTTGGGCCCGTTGTTTGTCTGAGGTCTGTTCTCTGATACAGCACCGCGCCGACCAAGAAAACACACAAAGCAGAAGTGACAAAAGCTTAGTCGTGCATTACTCTCGACATCTGATTTATTGCTCTGTGGTTCTGTTTCGCTGCCTTGACTCAGCTTCTTTTTCTTCTTTTTTTCTTTTTTTTTGCGGGGGCATTTCACCCGTGCGAGTCGAACTGAAACGAGTCCATTCCCACAAATTCTGCTTAAAAAACAGAGTGTCAGTCAGGTTTATCCACCTGAGCGCCGCGCTCTCTCTTCTCTCTCCAGCTGACAGTCAAGACACGGCGAGTGCAAGCTGAGCCGGGGCTGAAGCGCTCGGGCCGGAGACAGATCCGATAGAATTGCAATGAGTAGCCTCCCGACGTCTGCTCGCCGGATCCTCTCTCAGGTGCGAAGGGAGGAAGTGCGGGGGAAAGTGTGTCGATGAGACTCTAGCGTGTGAATGCTGGAGGACAACTCCGGGCCCAACACGACTTGTTTTTTTAATTTTCTGCTTAGCTCTCGTTTGAAAATTCCACGCGGCAGCACTTTGGCGCGTTGCATCAAACATGGCCGTCGGTCCAACCGAGGGAGGATTACACAACGCCGCCGCTCTCCTGTGACATTTCAAAAAACATCTTCTGTCATCTTAATCCCATTTCCTGCTGAGTAAGGTCGGGGCGACGCTCCTTCACCGCCGCGGCTCCTGATTAACTCGACTAAAAAAGATGTAATCCCATTCCACCGGCTCAAATAAACATGTTTGTTCTGCTAATTCTATTCCTGGGCCAGATCCCGGGGACGGATTTGAAATGAGTTTTCTGAATGGGTGCACAGCCAGGCGGAGCAGGGCAGGACATATCAAGGAAAGGCTTGACGCACGGATGCAAAGAGAGAAGGAGTGGAATGAACAGCCTCAGCCACGGGGGTAAACACTGCCGCGGCCGGACACTGGCTCCACTTCCTGCCTCTCCTCTATGAGCGTATGCATATGTATACGCAATCCGTCACATTCGCGTTCGCCCGAGCGAAACGCGGCTCTTCGTTCTCGCCCCCCCGAGGTCGCGTCGCCCGCTTATAGCCCCACATTGAGAATAACGTTTTGTGCTGGTGACACGCTGGTCGTTCAACCACAGCATCCTGATTCCACGGGACCCCCACCCGTGTTTGTTTATACGCTGTCAACCGTCCAATAAAAGATGAGAATCCACCAGCGGTTTTGCTTAAAATAGCGCCGCATCATAAGAAAGAAAAAAAAACAAAAAAAAAAACGGGTGCACATGAGTGTGCAGCAATGAATTCCCCCTTTGAGGCAACTTTGGAAAAGTTATCACAGCAGGCGTAATTTGCTCTTTTCAAATAAAACTGTGGAATTAGCATAATGCCACACTGTTCGTGCTGCAAAAGTAATCTACTGGCAGTTTAGGCTTATTCGATCGCCCCGCCAAGTGCTTTCCCGGATGACTTTGGATTGTAAAAAGAAGATGAAGTCGGGTTCAAGTTGCCGTCTATCTCTGTGCCCCCCGCTGTGCCTGAGTGCCGGTCTCGCTGGAATCGATGAGGAGGATGCTGAAGTTTTGACATAATGCTTCCGTCGGTCTTAAGAAGCCGGCGCGCTCCGTCAGAACTGCTGATGCACACCTTCCTGATGTCAGAGCTCCCACAGAGGTGGAAAACGAGCAGAGGTTTGATCAGCCTTTTCTCTCCTTTCTACACAACTTTAATACACAACTTTCACTTGTGCAGACACTTTCCAGATTGCAGACACGTTCATCCGGGCTCACACGCCACGTGGAATGATGGCACCTGGGCGGTCCACTCCTGTTTGCGAGAGATTTTGGCCAGTTCCGGTTCTGGCTCTTGGCTGACATCAGGTCACGCCATGGCCGGCTTGTGGCTCAGATCTGGAAAACAGGGGTGGACCACCCAAGTGCCATCGTTCCACTCAGTTTGTGGGCAGGATGAACGTGTCTGGTGCGTGCCAGCAGCCACAACATGTTGTTATTCGTGTTCTGATTGCCTCCATTAGTGACAGTTTTGCATTGTAAGGGTGAGAATCTAAAGGCCCCTCATGATTTGATTTCAGAGAGTTAAGCTGTGATTATAAAACAACCATCGATGCATCTTAATGCAAGTCGCTGAAAGTCTTGCGCAAGTCTTGAGTTATTGTTTTCTTGGGCAAGTCAAGTCACAGGATGTGTCAAATGCAGTCCTTACTTAAAGGGGCACTACGTATGTTTGGAGAGGAAACTGAAACTCTAAATTTAAATATTTGCAGTATTATTGAGGTAATAATACAAACTGAGAAATACTTATCTTTTCCATAACTGAATAAATAAGCTGAGGTGGCAGGGTCCGCCACATTACAAACAAAGTAAAAAGGTATTACTATTATTAGGTATTATTTAGTTTGTTTAAGCAGAAAAAAATATATTTCACTTCTGATGAGAAAATGTCTTCCCCAGCAAGATACATCAGTCTTACCTGCAGTTTCTGATCTTTTTAAAGACAAAAGACAAGACATGGTACTAGTCCCTGCGTTATGATGATACATTTGGCTGAATTGAATCTGTATGACATAAAAGTTTACCCATCACAATTAAACGGTGAAATACTGCCAGTCACAAACTAAAAACACAAATCTTTAATTTCCAAGTCTCAGCTTCCAGGTCATTTGTTGTCTGTCGAGTCAAGTTGCAAGTCCTCAAAACAGTGACGTGTCTCTGATTCCTATTCAAGAATTAAAATAAAAGGATGGTTTTAACTTTTATCACCTTTGCTCAACACGGAGCACACACAACTCTGTTGAACCGACTGGCTCAGCCGTAACGTGCGTACAGACACGGTCTATAATGTTGGGAGTTCAAGGCAGATCTAAAAAACACTTCTGACTTGCACTAAGCAACCGTTTGTCAATTCTATTGGCTGAATAAACGATCAATCGCTAAGTCGTGACTTTGTCCGTGTCAGTTGCTGTGAGACCGTGATGTCTCCGACTGTGATGAGGACTCGAGGCGGAATGATCACCAGAAGCCTCGACTGCTGTGCCTAATTAACACAATTAGAAAGGATATTAATCCGTACGTGCGTCTCTGGTCTGTCGAGTCTTCCGAGCGCGAGCACAGAAACGGATGACGTGTCCTGCCTCAAAGAGGGCGTCCGACTTCCTGTCCGACATGATGTAACCATCCCCGAGGCTCTTGTCTCTGGTCTTACACCTCTTGCAGAAGAGTTGTGTCATAGAGGACCAGACACTTTCAGAACCGGCAGAACATCTGCGGCCGGCATTTAATCTCCTGGCCAGACACTCAAAAGATCGTTGCAACGAGCTACTCATTTTTCACAAACACAAAAAAGGTGCCTCACAAAGAGGAAAACGCTCCTCAAACACAGAATTTGAACTAAAAGCAGCCATTATTGAATTTTCAGATTATTTATAGAACCTGATTATATTGTTCTCTCGAGTGTTAACGCTCAGAGTATCATCAGCACAGAGCTCTGAGGAAGGCTGCGGGGTTTGTTGTTGTCGGCTTGCAGGGCTAAGTGAAAGTGCATCCCAAAGTAACGCTCGAAAATTGGGTAAGCGCTCTCCAAAGTGCCGGTTTTCTCAAAGAGCTTATTGTCTTCTCATGTGTTATAAATGATTAAATAGCTGACCTATATTCTTCTGTCTTCGAGGGGGTTGGCGGAGCGCTGGAACAGAAAAACAGTGACGGTGCAGGGCTGTTGCGATTTCCCCTCAAATGTCACATCTTAAATCACAAGCGATGGTGCCGGAGTGAGCTCTGTCCAGTCCGCAGGGACAGATCTGCTCCAACCGCATGAGAAATAAACAAAAGCAGCTTTAATTAGATCCAGGACTTTTTTTATTTATTTATTTTTTTAAGCAAACTGTGGCAAAATTTAGAAATGGGGATCAGTTTGCACTGTGGAAAAACTGAGTATCATCTTAGAGGGAAGGGAACAGAAACCCAACTGAGTTAGGATGATACTCGACATGCATATACGCACGTGCCGATGTCATGGATTAATTGTAAAATCATTTCTTTCAATTCATCAATTAGTAATTTAATCTACACACGGCATTAATAACATAACTTTACTTGACGAAAAGATTATTTGATTGCCCAAACGCTCATTACTTTACAATCCATCCATCCAGAACAGGTGAGTCGACCAATCAGTGCCCTCTGAGGAACTGGTTGCAGCTACTGGTGTGGTTCAGGTGCAACAACCGGCAAGAGAAGCAACTGTTCGTTTGAAAACAACAATGGTGGCTCATAAACAGGCTGGCAAAGATGCTGCTATGGCAACGGTTCTATCAGAACTGGATAGTTGGCATGGAAAAGACGTTTTCTCTCTTCTCTCGACAGTGATAGACCAACACATACCCGTACCAAAAATGAAATCCACGACCTCCATCGTATGCTTGAGTTTGGTTAGGTTTAGGAAAACATTGTGGTTTGGCTCAAAATAACCACATTACTTATTTTAACTGAAGTCGCGTACGCTCACGTCTACGTCTCGTAGATAAAAGTCCTGTGCCTGTTTGACCCAACCATCCATCCCAGACCTCCTCCCTATGCGGACTCGTCGCTGTCATAATCGTCATAATTACTTTGGCCACTAGAGGTCACCACCGAACAACAAACGTAGATATGGGTCATAATAAGCTGCTTTCACAGTCGTTCTTTATGGTCATTTTTATGATGAGGACGACCTGGATAGACAGATGGCTCGCCCAATCACCTGCCAAGCGTTTTTGAAGGTGTCTGCTCTTTTACCAACAGTTTTGTAAGGTTCTCCGGATGGTTCTGTGCAACAAACCATCTCAGTCAGTCATCAGTGACTCAACAATTCAATTTCAGAACCAAATCCAGATGATACGGTTAGAAGATCCTTCACTCAAGTATCAGTACAACACAGTACTCCATCACAAGTAAAAGTTCATTCGTTCAAAATCCACCCAAAGTGAACGTGCAGAAGCAGCAGCAGCGAGCAAACTCGCTTCTCAAGGTAACGAAAATGGACTTCTGCTGAAAATTGGCCGGTGTGATTGAAATGTCATCAAACGTAACATTATGGGGTCGGTAATACTGACGCATCCGTCGCTCATCACGAGTCGGGCCCCCTTAAAGAACCGCGAGCTGAATCTGAGCGGCTGTGAGGCGATTAATGGAGCAAAAGAGAAAGTTCTGCCCCACAAATCTTATACTCATTTGACCTCTTCTGGCCACGAGCGGCTATTTAAATGAAACCATCTGAGAAGTTTAGCGGGGAAATATTGCTTTGATGACACTTTTAACAACTCAGACATCTGAGACGTGACGAGAGGCCTCAATCCGACGGTGTTGGGCATTTGAGAAGCTCAAAAAGATGCTCTGTAAGAAGATTTTGATTCCTTTTTTTTTCCATCACCCGAACAAAGTACGCTGAAACTATATTTTAAGGCTGTACTTG
>OMLP01042757.1:0-13894 GCA_900302685.1 Spondyliosoma cantharus | reverse complement strand
TGTCACCTGCCGCTGCCGGGCACCGTCCCCTCCATCCCCTCCATCCTCTCCATCCTCTCCTCTGCATCATGGCTGAAACCCCTCCAGAGCTGCACTGCATCATCCAGCAGTGGCCTGTGAATCACGGGCTGATGGATGTCTGCATGCAGGGGGGCCTCTCCCCTCTGACTGCAGCTCGTCTCACCGCCTCGACAATAACCTGATTTTACCACATCAGCGTGTGTTTGCTTCAAGTCTCACCGGCTGCTCATGAACCAGTTAACATCCAGTGAATGCAGCTCTTCAAGTTGTGTGTGAAGAGGCAGTGGATGGAAGTGTAGTGATCATCCATCATGAGCCACACCCTTCAGCATCTCACTGTTCTTATTTTAGGGTTAAACTGAGCCTGCAGGACTCTGACAGGTTTGGGGTTGATGTCATGATTTTGGTCTGAATTGAATCATTTTAGAAAATGATGCGGCTGTTTGAGGCGTTTGGCTCATTAGACGTGTTAATGTCTGCCTCTGTGATTTAAAGCAGCACATACAGCAGTCAGCCTCAACATTAAAACCCAGGGGACGACATCAAGGAGACTGAAAACAATTATTTGGGATCAGTATGTATTTACAATAGAAATGAAACTCTTTATGTCATAAATTCAACAACAGTTTACTCAAGTTCTGATCTTAAGTTCAATTTCCAAGTATTTAACCGCCGTATTTCCATTTTCTGCTACATTATATCCTCTCCACTACATTTATTTGATACCTTTAGTAAGATTCAAATTATTCAGTGTTTATATAGAGCTGAAGTCTCACAGCCTTTCCGGCTGACCTCATGGGACCTTACTTCAGAAAGAACTTCAGTGTCAATGGAGGCAAACAGATGTTTGATCCCGCTTGAATTTTACCAATCACACATATGATGTTGGTCAATTTAAAAGTCAGTAAAGTCTCAGTTTGTCTTGAATAAAGTAAAATCTCAGGTAGTTTTGTATTAAAGTTCAGTGAACTACATCGTCTCGCTTAACACACATCGCCAACAACCAACATGGAGCCAACTGGGCTCAGAAAAGGTCGTAGAGAAGATAAAAATCACAATAAATCTGCTCATATTGACAACTGCAGCTCTGTGAAAGGAGAGCTGGTTCTGGTTCAGTTCTGTGAGCTGCTGATAAACAGGAGCATCTCTACAATGTTTGAGTCAGGAGACGACGTCACTGTTGGCTGTGACGTCTTTATAAAGACGTATTTTCTCAGTCTGATGTTTCATTAGTTTGATGACAGACTGGGGGGGCGTGACTTTGGCTCATTATTGGCTAATAATTGTGACGTGTTACCGATCAGTCTTTGTTGGCAGGACATTGTGTGACAGGATGTTGCATCGGAGCCAAAGTAGCACATTTTAAAATGTGTTTATTGAATCAGTAATCTGACAGAAATATTAGTGATACAGGAATAATCAGCCCTCACCTATTAAAACCACCTGCTTGATATTGTGCAGGTTCCTCTGGTGTATCCAAAACAGCTCTGATCTGTCAAGTCGTGGTCCAAAGACCTCTGGAGGCGTCCTGTGGTTTTGTAGCACCGGGACGTTTGCAGTGGATCCTTCGGGTCCTGTATGTTGGGGGGGTGGTGCCTCCATGGATCGGACTTGTTTCAGCACATCCCACAGATGGTCAACTGGTTTGGGATCTGGATTATTTGGAGGACTGGTCAGCGTCTTGGGCTCTTTGTTGTGATCTTCTAGCTGTTCCTGAGCAGTTTTTGTGGTGTGTCAGGGCTCGTTGTCCTGTTGGGGGGCCACCACCATGAGGAGGTGTATTTGGTCTGCAGCAGTGTTAGGATGGGTGGTGTGTGTCAAGTTCATCAACATGAGGACCGCTGCCCAAAGTTATCACATCACCTGTCGGTGGTTTTAATGTTGTGGCTGATGTGTTCATTAGGGGTCTACTGATGTGTTTATCTCAGGACCGATACGGATTATTAGTAATCCAGGAGAGCATTTATTGGAACCAATATACATTTACAGGAAAAATAAGAAATCTTAGTCTCAAAGCCGAGAATAGTGATGGAATATAACCACCCACAGTTTTCTCAAGTACCCGTAATCAGAAAGTGTTTCTGTATATCTGGTTCCCTCATCTCAAAGTTATCAGGTTTTTTTAATTAGTTTTCAGTTAAATGCCTGAAATAAGGTTTGTGGTCACTACAGGCTGAGGATATTTTGTTCTACGACATAATATACATCATTAAATGTCCCACAATTATAAAGCGCTTACATGTCGACTGTTGCAAGTGTCTGAATGAGACTACAGAGGTTGTCGGGGACATTAAACGTCCTCACAGCGAACACAGAGACTCATCTACTCACTCGTCCGTCTCTACAGGCCCACTTTAGTTACAAACTGTTCTAACTCTGACTTTACAACTTGTACATCGATCAGTTTATATAAAACCTGGATAGTAATTGTGCAGTAAGACTCTTGGTGGTGGTGACTTTAAAGTCATGTGACCGTGATGTCGTCTGTTTGTAGCCTAACATTAGCTTCTTACTGCTACATAGTTAATTAACTGGTGTTCATCTGTGAAGATCATCTTGGTTTAGTCGAGGGAACCAGGGCAGTGCTAACTTCCGAGTTAGCCTACAAAAATACGTCATTCCTGCATGACTCTATAGGCGTTGACAGAAGAGGCCGAGCATCTCTTTACGTCCTCTCTCTCTCTCTCTCTTCTCTCTCTCTCTCCCTGCAGGACGGATTCACCAGGCGATGGTCACATCACTTCATGAGGACAACGAGAGTGTGACGGTGGAGTGGATCGAGAACGGAGACACCAAAGGGAAAGAGGTACAGCTGAAGGGTTGAGCCGCTAACTTCCTGTCTACCTGAACGTTTCCCTGCTCTCGTCATTCACGTTAAACAAATCCTCTCATGATTTACTCCCCGTCTCCTCAGTGTGTCTGGACAGTGTCACTGAGACACAGTGGAATTAACTTGCATTCAAACACATTCGTACTGTAAATAAAAATAGCGTTATTTGTGCTCATACTGCAGAGGTTAGCTTCTATTTAAAAGTCATTTATAAATGTCCGCTGCTAAAGCTGCCTCAAAATGTTTCATCTCTTCTGGAACTTAATGCTTTTGTTCATCAGGAGGAAACGCTGAACTCGGTATTGTGAAGCATGATATATATCTCCACATTTTGAAATCTGCTCAAAAGCACTTCATAAATACTTGAACTCCAACAATACAAAAGGTTTTAATGATGTCTTCTCATGTTCAGCATTACCTTTTATTACATCTCAGTGTCATGTTCTATATTTACTCCTGTCAACATGTTTCCGGCCCCTGGCACTTCATGCCCGTCTAAAAAAGTAATTCAATAGGCCTGTTTTAGACAATAAACTGTAAAATATCCTGCTTCTCTAGCATTTCAGTGTTTGGTAAGCACATTTGAGGGATCAGTGCATAAATGATGTTTATATCCATATAGAGAATTCTCTACTCCGTTCCTCATGTCTGACCTGTAAGACGTATAAAAACATAATTTTTAATCTTCACTTCACATGTATTAGTTTTCACAATTAGGAAAAATAAACATTACATGCACAAAAGTACAGGAGAAAAAAAACAATGCACCTTTTTAATTTTACATGTAAGTTGTCGGTTTGATTCCCTCAGCCTAAACATCCTGGGTTAAAAACCTGTTAACAAAATAAGAGTATTTTGGTGCTTAGATCAGAGTTTAGACTACAAACCTCTAGGGCTTATGGGAAATGGTGTTTGTTATAAAGCCGCTAAAACACATAAACCAGGATATTAGATCATTTCTTTTAAAAACTTCTTCCTTTAACATATGAAGCAAACACATTATACACTGCTGCTCTGTCTCGAGGTTGGATTTATAACACTTAGAATTGTTATTAACTTCAGTGAGATTTTGAATTAAGTTTTCGTACTTTGGAACTCATTTTTATTATTTAAATGTTTCCTTGCGGTATCGAATATTGATATTTTCAAGGTATTGTATCGAAGTTAGAAATTCCAGTATTATGACAACAGTGTTTGAAACTAGTGATGCACGAAACATTTCCCCAATAATGGAAAATGTACAACTATAGATTATAATAGAGCCGATTAATACAAAAAAAGCCTAATTGCTTTTGCTGTCTGACCGAGTGCAGCATCTCCACACAGTAGGTGGCAGTATGCACCTTTAAAGTCAGTTTGTGAGCAGCCAATAAACACAGAGAAGAAGAAGAAGAACAAACAAAACCCTGTTGTGGAGCTCTTGATGTGGACCTGCTGTCGTCTGGTGTGGACGTTTCTTACAAGAAGAAGACAGAGAGGAGGGAAAAGTCTTCATGTTTAACACTCCCTACATCTGAGCCTCGAGGGAATTTATTTGAAAATCTAATAATGTGAAATTATCGGTTATCATCTCAGTATCAGCCATGAGAGGCAAGTGATTAATGGTTATCAGTATCTGCAAAAAGAAATAAAATCGTCCATGTTTGAAACAGAAGCAGGACGTTACTGTTTCACTTCAGTTCTCTCTTGGAAAAATCTTAATCTCAATCACCTGATTGAATAAATGTTCTAATATAATAATCTGCGTCTTGTTTCTGCCTCAGATCGATCTGGAAAGCGTCTTTGCACTGAATCCAGACGTTGCTCCTGACGAGGAGATCCCACAGAGTCCTGAAGCTCCTCCCTCCAATGTCCCCAAAACCAGCAAACTCCCCAAGGTCTGCTCCTCACCAGCTGTTCTGTCAAAGATCAGTAATCAGTCCCTCTCATCCAGGACACTCTCAGAGATTATTCATGATTCCTGATCTCAAGTTTTTGCTCAGTGTCAGCTCGTTTCTCCAAGTCAGTGTTTTGTGTTGACCTTGTTGTTGAGGGTGTAGGTTTGAGTTTAATATGCACTGTTGTGTGTTGGTGCTCATGCTTTACGGTCAAACTCTTGATTTTTTTAAAATATTTTCAAATACAGTACACAAACACAAATACCATGACTCTGTAGTTTTTTCAATTCATTCAATGTTTTTTTAGTTGTGTCCACTGGGAACTAACTCCAACCATTAGATCTGGGTGGTGTCATTTCATTTTGATGCTCTCCAGGCTGGTTTTTACATTTTACTGTTTGTGTAGCCTGGACTGTCTCGATGATGGTGGTGGTGAAAACGCTGGTTACAGTCCTGTTTGTGTTTTTATTTCAGACCAGGCGGATTACAGCAATACCCAAGGCTGAGAATGCTCCACGGGAGAACAGAGGTACTGTTGATTTTAACCACCTTCAAAATATATGATTTCTTTTCCTGTCTAAATCTCAAATACTATATCAAAACAGTGACACATTTATTTAGTTGATTGACAAATGGATTAATGAATAGTTTCAGCTCTATACATACAAACAAAATCTGTCTGTGTGCACAGAAACCAGTGGAGGTAAATGGGAGGATAGTTTGTCTCTTGTTTGTTCTGGAACTGAAGATTCTGTTGGCCTGTGTTCTCCTCAGCTGCAGCAGTGGGAACCACCCGAGCCCGTCCCAGCCAGCACAGCCAACCTTTAGAGCCTCCACCACCAGCCATCGCTACCCAGTCTGCCATCAACCAGTCCCTGCTGAAGCAGGAGAACGGTAACACATCTGGATCTTACATGTCAGAGGTCACACCGGTCACCTCTGGTCTTCATGCCTCAGTTTTGTGTCGTCTCTAAAATACTCTGAGGTCGTTTCCTTGTGTGTGTTGTTGTTTTCTGGTGGAGGGTGATGTCATGCTCCCTCACAGCTGTGAGCGTGAGGGCGTCAAAGGCTCTTTCACAGTCGCTCGCTCAGCTTGGCGTCTCCTCTCCGACTCATACTACAGCATTTGTTTTAGCTGTCAGCTGTGGCGGAGGGAATTAGCATAATTGTACAATGCTGTGGAAAAAAACATAACACGTGGAAATCAGCAGAATCACTTCCGAGGATAAAATCTTCCATATTTTTACCGTCCACATATTAGGTGTCACACCTATGTGTGATAAAACTACAATGACCGGCTGATATTTTTTTAGCATGTTATGAAATTACAACTGTATATCTGTGAGCCATGTAATAGTCTTACATCTGCAGACTGTGTAGGGAAGTAAAGTATAGATCAACACGAGCATTATCCCTAATTAATGTGGTTGTTTATTGTGATTATTTCTATTATCTTTGCTCCGTCTTTTCAGCACGGAGGAAATCCAACTGTGTGAAGGAGGTGGAGAAACTGCAGGAGAAACGAGAGAAGAGGCGACTTCAGCAACAGGAGCTCAGAGAGAAGAGGGCACAGGTGAGGAGCACGCACGCACACACACACCAGGATTGGCTTCCAAGTTGTTTTAAATGTCATAACATCATCCTCGGACATACACGTTTGTTTTGTTCCATTTCAGGAGGTGGACGTCAACTTGCCAAACTATGAAATCATGTGTATGATCCGAGACTTCAGAGCCAGTCTGGACTACAGGCCACTAACCAGTAATGATCTGGTGAGTCAGATGATTTAAGTACTTTACACTAAATCAACAAACAGGGCTCTGAACCAAAGTGTCTCATTAATGACCATTGCAGTTTCTTTTCCTCTAACGACACATGTTGAACAGCACATTTTGTCTGTTGCTGTTTCAGATCGAGGAGCACAGGATATGTGTATGTGTGCGTGCTCGTCCCCTCAATAAAAAAGGTAAGAGGCTCTTTATTCAATTTTTGAACTCAAACAGAACAAAGCAAATTTTCACCTTGAGTCATTTGCACAAATCTGAGCAGCGATTCAGTCAACAGCTGCTGTTTTCTTTGACACATATGGTCACATGTGCAGAACATGGAAATAAATGTCTGCCTGTGTCTCTTCAGAGTTGTCGGTGAAGGATTTGGATGTGATCACCATTCCCAGTAAGGACGTGGTGATGGTCCATGAGCCCAAGCAGAAAGTCGACCTGACGCGCTACCTGGAGAACCAAACCTTCCGATTCGACTACGCCTTCGACGAGAACTCCACCAATGAAATGGTTTACAGGTGATGTGACAGGTGTTATGTTTTATGGAGATTCAGTGTTTTATTACCCCACTGAAGGGAAACCTGGCTTGGAGCAGAACACAGAAGCCCAAACTGCTAACATGGTCTGATTGAAAAGCTCACATGTCACATGGTTAGCTCGGTAGCTTGAGCAGCCTCGGAGGAGGATGAAATAACATTTTAAAATAATGACTTTTGTTGTCATAACTTATTTAATTTTGTTTCACTGATATATTTTCCAGAATTGATTTTTTTTATTGGATAATTATTGATGTAATATTGAACGCTTTAACGCTCCATCTGCCTGCTAACAGAAGCTGTTGTGCTCGCAGGTTCACTGCTCAGCCGCTGGTGGAGACCATCTTTGAGAGGGGGATGGCGACCTGCTTTGCGTACGGACAAACTGGAAGTGGAAAAACACACGTGAGTGTTTTTAACCTGACGAGAGTTTTTGTTTCTGTGCCCTCCTCCTGGTTTGACTCATGTCTCTGTTTTTAGACGATGGGAGGAGACTTTTCAGGAAAGAACCAGGACTGCTCTAAAGGGATCTATGCACTGTCTGGTTAGTTTCTCCCTCATCTCTCTAACCTCACGGCTGGTTTGTTCCGTTTGACTGAATTTGAGTGTCTCTTTTTCTTTCCATGTGCAGCCAGAGACGTCTTTCTCATGATTAAGAAGCCAAATTACAAGAAGTTGGACCTCCAGATCTTTGCCACATTTTTTGAGATTTACAGCGGGAAGGTTGGTGTCTTTTTAAATGATTAGTTACCATTTTATCATCCATGTCACAATCACATATCTGAATCTAATCGACTGAAATGAGGCTCAACTTTGAACAATAAAAGTCAAAAAGCAGATCTGTATTTTTTCTCTCTCCATCCCCTCAACTTGTGCATGTCTGAGATTCTTAATTGATTTGTTTGGGAAGAGGGTTTACTCCGGACAGATTTGAGAAAGCAAAATATTTTTTTAACTCTGGAATCTTTATTTTTGGAGAATATCATTTGAACTTGTCTAACCTTAAACTGTAAAAAGACACCAGGAGACACCAGGAGACACCAGGAGACACCAGCACCAGCGGCTCCACACTTCCTAAACAACTCTGCAATCAAAGTTATTTTAGTTGTAGTTTATCTTTCTGTCTGTATTTGTTCACTTCCTGTTGTGTTATTTGTTGCAGCGTTGAGAGACGTGACAGACGTCCTGACAGTGCTGATGTGTTTGTATTCAAAGGTGTTCGACCTGCTCAACCGTAAAGCCAAGTTACGGGTCCTAGAGGACGGGAAGCAGCAGGTGCAGGTGGTGGGGCTGCAGGAGAGAGAGGTGAAGTGCACAGAGGACGTCCTCAAACTCATCGAAGTGGGAAACAGCTGCAGGTAAAACAGCAGCTGGAGCAGCAGTTTGAGACGAGTTGAATTACTGTGTTAGGGAGAAAACAAAGAAAACAGAAAAATCTAATTTCACTCAGTTTCACACATGAACATTTTTTTTTTTCTCAGCAAGTTCCTTTTGAAATATTATGAAAAAACATGAAATCGTTCTTGTTTAGAACCAAGTAAAATAAAAAATTTGCTTTCATTTGAATTTAGTATTTATTTTTTGTATTTGGGAAGTGGTTGGAAAAACTTTGAAAGTTCCTTCTTTGAAAACATGAATTTTTAATAATTTTGTAAAACCGAGCAATTTTTTATTTGTATTTTTTCAGGAGAGAGAAAACATTTCCTCTGGAGAGAAAAAATATTCTCCACAGAATTTTATTTCTTCTCCTGAAAGGTTTTCTACTGAGAAAAAACTAATTTCACTAATTTTTAAAAGATTATGAAAAAACTTTTTCAGATTTTTTCTTTTTCCAATACATTTTTTTTCTTTCATTACAAAAAGAAAGTGGTGGAGAAAAAACTGGATTATCTTTCTAAATTCCATTTTTTCCATCAAGAAACGTTTTCATCTGTGAAAACATAAAAGAAAAAACTGATCAAGCTGCTCGGTTTCACTCATGGAAAAAAAATTCACTCAGTACCACAAATGGGGGAAAATGTTCCCCATCTGTGAAACAGTGAAACAAAATAATTCAGAGGATTTTTTTTGTGTGTAAACTGAGTAAGTTTTTTATTTTTTATTTCATTCTGTTCTTTTCCATCTGTCAAAATGTAAAAAAAATATAGATTTTTTTTTTTTTACTCAGTTCCACACAAACAAAAAAAAACATTCTCTTGGTCACAACCAAGAGAAGTCATCTGAAGTCATGAACACAGAGAGAAAATAATTCAGAAAAAAAATCAGAATAGATCACCAGATAAAAAAACATTGGGTTGTAAGAATCTGTCATTTTCAAAAATGTACCAGAACTTGATGATGTCCATCAATGACACGAACTTGTAGAAGAAGCTCCTCATAGAGAAATTATGATTTTGCCCTCAGGGTGTGTTGATATGAAATGGCGATAAATGTTTGGACACAAGAATAATCATTGGGTTATTTTTTTTCCTCGTCCCTGCAGGACTTCTGGTCAGACCTCGGCGAACGCTCACTCCTCTCGGAGCCACGCCGTGTTCCAGATCATTCTGCGTCGGCGGGGGAAGATGCACGGAAAGTTCTCCCTCATCGACCTGGCGGGGAACGAGAGAGGGGCGGACACGTCCAGCGCCGACCGCCAGACTCGCCTCGAAGGAGCCGAGATCAACAAGAGCCTGCTGGCACTAAAGGTCAGATTTGAGACTATTTCATCAAAAATGGATCACTGTTAGAGCTGCAATGATCAATTAGTCATCTACTATTTACTGCAAACTATTTTTATAATCTCTTAATCAGTTCTAGTATGTTTTTAAGCAACAAGAATAGACGTTTTCAATTATTTACAAATTGTTCCCGTCTTTCTGCAGGAGTGTATTCGAGCTCTGGGCCGAAACAAACCTCACACTCCGTTCAGAGCGAGCAAGTTAACCCAAGTGCTGAGGGACTCCTTCATAGGAGAAAACTCCAGAACCTGCATGGTGAGCTGGAGACAGATCTGTGTGTGTTTCTGCACCTCCTGTGGACAGAAACATTCATGTGACACTGATCTGACTCTCTAATGTTCCCCTGCACAGATTGCCACCATCTCTCCTGGAATGGCGTCATGTGAAAACACCTTGAACACGCTGAGATACGCCAACAGGTAAAACTGATTCTACTGACAGCCGAGGAAGGGAATCAGAATTTTTTTTAGTTCACGTCTGTTCGACATTATTGGTATTTCTCTGACAAACATAAAAACACGTCTCTACCTGCAGGAACATTAACGCCCTCACGTCCACATGCGACTTTAAAGAAGAAAACAACAGCAGCACAAACCCCTGAAGCTCTGAGCTCCCAGTTTGGGCAGAGTCAGCTAATGCATCCCTCTAGCTGCACAGCTAACTAGCCAAGTTAGCAGTTAGCGGTTGCTCTGGTGGAATGCTGCCCCCTGTTTGTTTGTAGGATGAATTTGATGGATTCTTACATATTGCACCTTTTAGAATACACTTTAAAAATACATTCCAAAAGATCAAATGCTTAAAAATGATGGAAAATGAGAATCGTGTGAGTTTTGTTTTTGTATCAAGCAGCAAAAAGGTTGAGTTCATATCACACATGTGCAGCAAAACATGATCCTCTCCTGTCCCTTCTTCTTCTTCTTCTTCCTCTTCTTCTCCTTCTGTGGTTTTGTGTCTCTGTCCCGTCATGTCTCCAGAGTGAAGGAGTTCGGGATAAGTCCTTCAGACATCCCCTTCTCTCAGAGCGGGGGCGGAGGAGGGCGCTCTGAGCTCTCTCCTACTTATGAGTACGATCACTTTATCCAACGTCTCACAACAACCATCACAACACATTCTTTCCCTTTAATCACTTTCTGTTGCTTCCCCAAGTCGCTACTTTCTGCTTTCTTTTCCTCCACCATCCATTTTGTTCCATGTTGACCTGCTCTTATTGTTTCCAGGCTTGATGTACTGCATGGACTCAGTCTGTGTTGCTTGTTGCATCTCTGGCATGCTGAGCTTTTTCCACCAGCCACGCGTCTGCATGTATGCACGTAACTACCAGCCAGCGTCCGTGTTGTTGTCTGACGAGCGGCGCTGATGTGTTGTCAGGGTGAAGGAGCTCACCGTGGACCCTGCGGCAGCTCTGGACAGCCGTCAGGGGGGACACGTCACCCAGCTGGAGGTGCTGGAGGCTCAGTGGGGAGTCGGGAGCTCTCCACAAAGAGACGACCTGAAGCTGCTCTGCGAACAGAATGTAAGACAGACTCAGCTACTCGTTCACTCGGGTTGATGTGGGTTTGATTTATCAGTCAAAGGAGAAACAAAACTTCTGCTTGTTGTAATCATTCCACCTGTTCATACCAGACCAAAACCTCGTAACAACATGTAACAACTCTGATCAATACAAATCCAGTCTCAGTGCTCAGAACTGTGAATTTTGTCCTCCGTTTTTTGACGCTGTAAGTCCAGTATGAACAGGATTCCTGATTGCAGTAAGCAAGATCTGGTTCAGTGAACATACCTGTTTAAAGACGGGTTTTAATGTACGAACAGCTGTCTTCATGTTTTCGAACCACAGACTGACAGCCGTTGTGTTTGTGTTCTCTGCAGGAGGAGGAAGTTTCCCCGCAGCTCTTCACTTTCCATGAAGCCGTCTCTCAGCTGGTGGAGATGGAGGAGCAGGTTCTGGAGGACCACAGGGCCGTCTTCCAGGTACAGCACAGCCTGCTTTTTAAAAAACAGCAGCGGTTCATAAATTCACAACAGTAAATCACATCACTGGTCTCATAGCTCTGACTCAGCTGAGCCAATCACAGGGAAGCAGGACAATGACTCAACAAACAAAGAGAGCCAGTTGATAAAGTATTAGGAGAGAAACAGTCCACAGAATCAGGAAGTTGTTGTGCCAGATGAGTGGATCAGTTACAGGACTTTGACTCTGAGCACCAGGTTCAGCTTCAGTGTGAAACTTTGATGACCTCTAATGTTTCACCATCAAAAGCAACGTCCAGTTTATCAGTTTAAAGTATTGGTAATGTGTGTTTGCCCTCTAGTGGACAGAACGTATAACAACCACATGCTGCTGGTATTAGAAATGAATCAGCCCACTTGTATGTGTGCATTGTAGAGGCACATGAGAAACATTCATAACAGTCTGGATTCAAATATTAAAAATACATTGAATTGGATTTTAGAGAAACTTTTTGGAGGTAGCACTCTCACAGAAACAAATCCCAATGAACTATTAATTTCTTTTCACAGTTTAGTTCTCAGTTTGCTCCTGTTCTCTTCATCAGTCTCACATTAAACAGTGTGACCAGCACAGAAGGTGTTAAAGTGCAGTCTGTACCTACAGGAGTCGATCCGCTGGCTGGAGGATGAGAAGGTTCTGCTGGAGATGACGGAGGAGGTCGACTACGATGTCGAGTCGTTTGCGACTCAGCTGGAACAAATCCTGGACCAGAAGATCGACATTCTTACGGAGCTGAGAGGTAAAAAGATCAGCTGTCATTAAATCTGTCGGACACGAAACCTTTTTATTTCAATCAAACGGCAGTTTAACATGTCGATCTGGTGTTTGAATAAGCTCCGTGGTCACGTGGACCCAGGACGCTTCTGTATCACTTTAAACACGATAAAACCTGAAGCGAGGACACTGAAGTCTGTGGAATAGTTTAACTTAACGCTGGTTTCCTTCTCACAGACACTGTGGCTTTTTATATACAGTTTCACATTTGATAAAAGCTGAAAGAAACAAAATCTCCTCATGTTGATGAAAGTCAGGTGAAGTTTCATAGTCCACAAAACATTTCTGGAGCTTCACAGCAAAACAGAGTTGCAGCATTCTGCTAAACAACTGAAGCAGCTGGAGTACGGAAGCCCTGAAGTGGAAGTGAGAATTTTGTATTTCTGGTGATTCTAAGTTCTAAAATCGAAAACAGTGAATAGAAAAACAAATTCATGAGAATTTTTTTTTTCACATGTGAAAGAAAAATGTCTCGTGGAAAAAAATTCTTGAGATTTTTTTTCCACTCTGTTACACACAAAACATTTTTAACACTTACAACATGAGGCACCAAAAAAAAAAAATAGAATTCCCAGTGACCCCTCAGGGCTTCCGTACCGTGTGGCTCCATACAGCTCATCCACTGTAATCCAAAACTCAGAAGCCCCGAGATCCCAAATTGATGAGAAAAGACGTTTATGCATCCATCCATCCATTATCTTCCGCTTAATCCGGGGCCGGGTCGCAGAGGCAGCTGTCTGAGCAGGGACACCCAGCCTTCCCTCTCCCTGGACACTTCCTCCAGCTCCTCCGGGAGGATCCCAAGGCGTTCCCAGGCCAGCCGGGTGACATAGTCACTCCAGCGTGGGTCTTCCTCGGGGTCTCCTCCCCCCGGTGGGGCATGCCTGAAACACCTCCCGAGGGAGGCGTCCAGGGGGCATCCGATACAGATGCCCGAGCCACCTCAGCTGACTCCTCTCGATGTGGAGGAGCAGCGGCTCTACTCCAAGCTCCTCCCGGGTGACGGAGCTCCTCACCCTATCTCTAAGGGTGCGCCCCGCCACCCTGCGGAGGAAGCTCATTTCGGCCGCTTGTATCCGGGATCTTATTCTTTCGGTCACAACCCAAAGCTCATGACCATAGGTGAGGGTAGGAACGTAGATTGACCGGTAAATCGAGAGCTTCGCCTTTCGGCTCAGCTCTCTCTTCACCACGACAGACCGATACAGCGACCGCATTACTGCGGCCGCTGCACCGATCCGTCTGTCAATCTCGCGCTCCATCCTTCCCTCACTCGTGAACAAGACCCCAAGATACTTGAACTCCTCCACTTGAGGCAGGCGCTCTTCCCCAACCCGGAGAGAG
>OMLP01042740.1:0-11726 GCA_900302685.1 Spondyliosoma cantharus | reverse complement strand
CTGTAAAGACACAGTTGGTTCAGATTCAGTGGCCCAGAGTCAGTCTGAGACCTGCAGCCAACAGACAGGACCGACCCCCCACACATCACCACCTGTCTTTACCTCCCTCTTTCTTCTCTTTCATTTCACTTTGTATTTCATTCTCTCTTCATTTGGTCTCCTTCTTTCCTTCTCCCTTGTGTGTCCTAATTCATTCCCCTTTCTATCCTCTTACCTTTTTCTAGTTCTTCTGCTTCCTAATCGTACTTTTCATTCTTTTTGTACCTTCCTACCTTCCTTTACTACTCTTCCCTTGTTGTTCCCTTCCCTTTTTTCTTTGTCATATCCTATCCTTTCCTTTCCTCTCCTTTCCTTTTTTCTCTTCCTTTCTTTCCATTCTTCGTTTTCACTCATTTAATTTCCTTTTCCCTTTGTCTCTTTTCCTTCCCCTTCCTTAGGCTACTATTCCTCCTCTTTCTCTTCCTTTCCTTCTATCTCGCAATCCAACTTTCCTTTCCTTTCCTTTTTCTTTTCACTTCCTTCTCACTAAGCAACGACTTAATCTTGAATTCAACAGGCAAGCTGAAGAGCAGATCCAAGACAACACACACACACACGCACACACACACGCACGCACGCACGCACACACCACACACACACACACACACACACACACACACACACACACTCTCTCCACTCTGCCCAGTAACACACTGGTGTGTAAAGTGTCTGTTGCGCAATCAGAGCTGCATTCAAGTCGTGATTTACTCCCTCTGGTTGGCATGGCAACAGGCTGTGTGTTTGTGTGGCTGCCAGCAGAAACATGATCATCATCATCATCATCATCATCATCCTCTTCACTGACAGCTGCAGATGCATTAAAAGCTGCAGCTGAACAACAACGACCGGATTACGTAACGTTTTCTTCTTTAAGCCGACACTTGGATTAACACGAACCTGTGATGTCATCAAAGTGCTTCATCTGCCTGAGAACATTTAAAATCATCATAAAACACTAAATCTCTTTTTTAATCAACTCATTTATGTTTACAGAAGCTGAGCGCACACACAGGATCATTATTCTAAGTCATTATTCTAAGTCTTATGTTTCCATCATTTCAATCCATATTAATAATATTGTTTTCTGAGATCAACATGTGACGTCACTGAAAATGAGTCTGAAGCAGGAGCAGCCACAACACCAGTGGGCGACCTCTCAGAGGAAGCTTTACAGGGCAAACTGACCTGAGGAGACGTTATCTGAGCCCTTCATTAAGACGAAGCCTTCACTGTAGCTGCTGAGCTAACAGAGTTAGCATGCTGTCTGACGTGGCTGCTCAGGGTGTAAATAATAATAATGTTTTAATGTGAAGCTCCAGAAATGGTTTGTAGACTTCAAAACTTCACTCAGCTGTACATCAGCGTGGAGGGAGGAGATGATCACTGAGTTTAAGTTTTTTGGTGAACCTTTCCTTCAAGTTTATCATTTAAATAATGAACTGTTTGGTCTGCAGAATATCCAAAGATGTAAAATTGTCTGTCCTAATTTCCAAGAGTCAAAAGTGACATTTTCAGATGTCAAAAATCACCAAATTTTCAAACCAAAGAAGCTTCAACAACCAGTTCATCTAACAGATATTTTGCATTCATCATTTGGGTCACATTTCAAAATGACAGTTTAAACTATGCAGCTAACGTTTGTTTCCATTGATGATTAATCTGTCGATTGTTTCCTCCATTCATTGATCAGTTGTTTGGACTTTAAAATGTCAAATGGTGAAAAAAGTCGACCAGTGTTTCGTCCTCAAATGTCCTGTTTGTCTTCAGTTTACTGTTACAGAGGAGGAAAGACACCAGGAAATATTGACACATAACAAACTGACATCAGAGAATGGCGACCCTCCCTCAAACTGATTCATGAATTATCAGAATAGTTGCTGATTAATTCAGTAGTTGACCACAAATCGATTAATTAATGAATAGTTTCAACTCAACTTCGTTTCATGTCAAAAAAACAAATGGTTCATTTTGTAAATGAAGTTCTTACTGTAAGTGTTCTAGCAGGCAGCTCAGTCTGCTGAGTCACTGGTGTTAATCAGCATCCTTTGTGAGACGTATTAACAGTTTGTTGGGCAGGAAAAACCAGGCCGGTCTGTTGTGTAGACGATGGTGAGCTGACTGTTGAGAGAGTTGCTGAGCTCGGTGTGTGAAACTGTCTGGAGTGAACATGTGAGGTTTACCACAGTGTGACTGAAGAAGCAGAGCAACACCACAAACTGAGCAGAGCGGTCGAGATGGAGACGCAGCCACACCTTTAATTTAACTGACAAAAAGCAACAACTTTTACACACTTTAATCCAAAGTGGCTTCTTTAAAGCTTTGACTCAGCTGCACGTTTACCTTGAGCCCAGCGTTTATCTGAACTCTGCAGAGTTTCCTGCTTTTGTCCAGATGAGAAAAAAGATGATCTTTAAAAAAACAGCAATGACAAGCGATAAAACAGTTCCTCCTTGAAATAACTGAGCTGTGAGTGTCTCTGTCACAGCTGCATTTAATGACACATCAGCTCTCAGTGATATGTCTTGTGTGTGACTGCTGCACAGGCTTTATAACAGAGGAGTGAGACGTGAAGGTGTGATCACATTCAACAACAGGATCGCTTTAGCTATGTCGTTCATTTATTTATCATTCAGCAATATGGATGTTGTCTGTTATTGTACCTGCAGTCTCAGTCCATTAAACAACTTTTGTAGGTCGAAACGTTCCTTAAATTCAGCTTCACGTTTGTTCAAAATATATATTTATGATTTGCTCAACTTGTCATGTTGAAGATACAGCCTCACCACTGAATTAAAGGGCTGCAACTCAACTTAGAGTTCAGCTAAACATGTCTGCATGTCTATTACAGGCCTAACATAATATTTGAACATATTAGCCTGCAGCAACAACTAACAATAGCTCCAAGCTAACTCCAAAAAAACTAATTTATCTATTTGAGTAATATCCAAGAATGTGCGTTGAACTATTTATGTTTATTATTGTATGATGATAACCTCCTAGTGCTTATAACAATACATCCTCACAATTAATCCTCTGATTATGAGTTGTAAATAAAAATACAATAATAAGTAGAGAAAGTTCATTGTGTAGACTAACTTGTGGATATTTAGATGTTTTATAGGTATGTTTACCATGTCATCACTTTTGCTCAGCACGTTAGCATGCTAACATTAGCTAATGAGCTGACACAGTGTACATTATTTATGATAGTTTGGGAAGATGCTTCTTCTTTACGTGTTTCAGCAAGTACCTGTTGTCTTTAAAATGTGTAATGCCGTCCTCTCAGTCAAGTCTACAGATGTATATTTTGAACAATTAATTTCAGAGCACTTGACATTTAATGTTCTCAAGATAAGAAAGACGTGTTTAGTATTGTTTCTCCACAAGCTAATTATCGTACAGTATTCAGTGTAAATTCCTCCTGGTTTATTTGAACGTTTAGCTTCCAGTCCTCGCACAGTGAGCTACTGTTGTAGATTTCAATCAGTCTGATGTGTCCTAACCTTCAGCTGGAGGTGAAGATGATGTCATTCAAACCACACGCTGATTGCAGAAGCTTGTGTCTCAAACTGAGGTGAATGTTGACATCTGGTCGTTCTGCTTTTGTAATTTGTGTGCACGTCTGTAAATCAACAGAACTGGCCAGCCGGAGGTCAGCAGTGGTGTTGGTCTGTTGGAGAATTGAACCTGTCAGTGTTGATGCCTTGCTCACTGGTCTCTCCTCTGTCTCTCCTCAGTGTGTAACTTCATGTGTCACGAGAAATGTCTGAAGACGCTGCGTTCGGTTTGCTCCTGCATGACTCCATCTTCAGTCCGGGTGAGTAACAAACGGCCTCGCTGAAACTCAACACACCGGCAGCATGTTTGCAGATCAGAACAGCACTAATCACTGAGCCTGACTGAGTGCTGCACCGGTCAATACACCAGCAATAAACACAGACAGCTGCTGACGGAGCGCTGTTTCTTCCTCACCTGTTCATCAGGGACGTCCTTTAAGTCCGTGAGACAAAGAGATCAGTGTGTAGTTATTATTTCTCTGTCTCACTGTAGATATTAACAGTAATACATCTATTCAGATCAGAACTTTATAGGATTGGGAAAATAAAGATGTAGTGTAACACTCCAAAAAATGCTAATTGAATCTGTTTATTGGGTGTTACTTGAAGGTTAGCATGAGAGTTAACCACCTGGTAATAATGCAGAAACACTCCCATCGTAGTCTGAGTTGTTTTTCCTGTTCGTCCTTCTCTTCTCTGACGGCCATTGTTGTATCAGAGATCATCAGCTGATTGTTTCAGGGCTGAAAACAGACTGTGATAGCAAAGCTTCAGGTGAGATGATAAGAGCGGAAGTTCAGTTTGAGCCTCAGGCTGATGATTGTGAAGGTTTATCAGACACTAAATCACAGACGTGGGAGTAAGTCACATACTTGCAAGTCATAAGCAAGTCTCAAGTCTTAACCTTCAAGTCTCAAGCAAGTCCCAAGTTACTGTGATGAAAATCAAGCAAGTCAAGTCAAGTCATGGCTTAATGCACGCCTACATTTAAAATAATGGCTTTGTGCGCAGTGAAGACACTATATCTGAATCACACACAGGCTTTGACCAAGACGGCGGCCAAAATCACTCAGGCAGCCCGCCTCTGCCTTAGATAGCCAGTGAAAACCCTGCGTTTAGCCATGAGCACACAGCTAAGCTCTGTTAGCTTAGCTAACATAACGTTAGTAAAGTGCCCACATTCAGCCCACACCCCCGTCTTTTACATTAACGATATGTGTTCTCACAATGCACACTTTGAAGCCAAGCCTGACATAGTTAAATAGCACCTAAAACGTCATAGCGTTGGCTAAAGTTAGCTAAAGACACACAGTCACCTACCCCTCTTTGTGGGTCCTGAAGTGACGGATGAAATTTGGTGTGGTTGTGGTGATGTCACTTATTTTAGAGCTGCATACTGTGCATACTGCTGTTCTCCTCTTTTCGTCAGTGTCAGTCAAGTAAGTCTCAAGTCCTCAAATTTGCGACTCGAGTCCAACTCGAGTCAAGTCATGTGACTCGAGTCCCCCACCTCTGCTTTATCACTCAACAGCAGTGAAACAGTCACACTTTGTCTTACAAGCTAAACTGCAGAATAAAAGGTTGTTCAGTTTTCTTTAACGTGATTTGATTTTGGATGAGAAGTTACGGAATCAGCTGATCAGTCTGAACAGTGTCCTCTTTGTCCAACTTGTAAAAACTGAAAAGAAGATTTTCCTTTGTACCAATACAAGATCAATAGGTATTTTCTATTGTGATATCAAGTATCTGTTTTCATTCCAGATCCATCATAGGGCCTTTAAATAATACTGCAAAATATGTATAACTTCATGTTTAGAAAGAAATCGATATTGTGACAAGATTGTAGTTAACGTGGTCACGATATCAGATTTCACTACATAATGGATATTTTAGAATAAGTGGCTGATGAAGTCTCAGCACTAAGATGTTATGTTGTGGTAGTGTTCATGAGTTTGAATCCTTCATGCTGTCTTTATATTCTGATGTTTTGGTGAAAACCAGCTGCAGGCTCGCTCGGTTCAGAGGCTCCCGGGCTGCGGCCCCGTCACCCGCTGCTCCATGTTAACATGTCCTGATGTTACATAACATGTCATGTTGTTTCACTAATGGTTCATGTTGTTGTCCTATTCAGGGCTTACTCACAGCATTTACATCAAACCACAATAATCCTCTGTAAATGCACTGTGCTGAGAGGAACAGTAAAGTTATTAAAAACAAAATCTGTGACCGTCTGCTGCTCCTCTGAGTGTCGTCCGTCCTCTGGAAAACAGAGAAGTGTTTTGATGCATATATTGACTTTTAGATGTGGTTTATTGAAAATATGAATAAAATCAGGCCCGTCAGCACCGGAACAAGTTCTCAGATCCTCTCAGTAAAAGTACACCAGTGTAAAAATACTCAGGCGGTCACAAGTAAATGTTTTTATACTTTACATTTGTGTTCACGTGATGGCCAGTTTTCAGTCAGCAGGTTCGACATGTTGTGACGTGTTTTTAACGTTTTGCTTCAGTTGTGTTAACAGCATGTCGTCACTGCCCTCTGCAGGTCCCGGTGGCTCACTGCTTCGGCCCAGCGGGTCACAAGAAACGTTTCTGCTGCGTCTGCAGGAAGCAAACAGAGGGAAACGCGGCACTGCGCTGCGAAGGTCAGACCAGCTTCATCACCTGTTAATAAACCAGTTCAACCAGCAGCTGATGTGATGCATGTGAATGCATGAACATTACTGAATGGAGTTCACTCAGTCTTAATTGAATTGTAGGATTTATTTTTCTTTTTGTCTGAGAACTTGACATTTCTCAGTCATTGTTGTTGTTTAGTGGCAGTGAAAGAAAAACGTCATATAAAAATATTTTACTCATAAAGTTGTTTTAATGAAACAGATGTTTATAAATGTGTTCCGACTTTGATGGTTACAAACCAAAGAAAGAACAGAGGGTATAAAATAAAATCACCACATGCTTTGTCAGAACTGAGGAAACGAGTTAATAAGCAAAGTTTGGATCTTACATTAATCGTACAGCGTTAAACAGCACAAAGAACAAAGTCATGTTTCTTCTTCCAGAGTCTGAACAATAAAACTATGTGCATGGTTACATGCTGACAGGGAACATGTTGTTTTGCATTGTGGGTAAAATTAACTTTTACACATAACAATAAAATAATTATCATTATAAACTTTATTTTAAAAACAAAGTTACAAATTGATTTTCATGGCTGAACCAGGATTAAAACATTTAGTACGTAACTGTGGAGTTCTGACTGTTAAACCAGGTCTGGTTCAGTCCTGATCCAGGACTCTGAGTCCTGATAGAGGCTCACAGAGGAGCAGCAGCTGGGAGGTAAACCACGAGGATCCTACAGCCACTGCTCTGATGACTGTCTGTGCTTCTACTGCTGCACCATCTGAATATTCAAATGACTGCAGCAGCTTGATGGAAATAAACTTCAGTTTGCATTTAACAGTTTGCATAAAGTTGCACAACACGTGTTGAGTGAGGAGCTGCTGTGTTCCTGCAGCAGGTCAGAGATCATTCACAGGAAACACACGGGACACATTCACACCAACAGTAGAGTGACGGCTGGACAACATCAACATCAGTTATTCACAAAAATGTGATGATACTTAAATTACGAAGCTCATTAATTCCTTCAGATTGTGTATTAATATCAGAGGGTGCAGTGATAATATGATGCTGTTGTCGTCCTTTGAAGCTGAAAGCTTTAATTATCATAAGAGACAAAACATAAAATAAACTAAATCTACCCAAGACGATAAAAATAATATAAACCGGGGAGCTGTGTTTATGTACCACATAGGAAATTCACCTTAGAATGACATCAAGTCATAAAAATCAATACATATCAGTGAAGATAAATAAAAATAGGATTTTGAAAAATGAGATAATGAAAAAATACATACAAAACAAATAAAGTTTACCATAAATACAGTTACGGCCGTAAGTTTCCCCAGATGCAAAAGCAGACGTGCAAGTAGAGAAATCAATCAATAAACAATCAATCAGTAATCTATAGAGAAAGCATTTGTTGTTGCTGTAAACGTCCTGTTGTGACCTTTGACCTCACATTCCTGACATGAGCTGCTATTGTAACGTGTGTGTGTGTGTGTGTGTGTGTGTGTCTCTGTCTCTCAGTGTGTGAGCTGCACGTCCACGCTGACTGTGCTGCGTTCAGCTGTGCAGACTGTCGCAGGACTCACCTGGACGTCACTCTGGAGCAGGTGAGCGTCACTCATGATGTGAATACAGTATAGTGTTCCTGCTCTGCCGCTGCTGTAAGTCTCCAGAAGCCCTGAATTTATTTATTTACATCCTTTTTAAGATGAAATCTTCAGTGTAGCTTGCAAAGCTAAAATAGTTAGCACGTGCCCTGTGTGAAGTGGGTGCACGAGGGTGTAAATAACGTCTTTTCAGATCAATTTGTGATCTCGGGGCCTCTGGAGACTTGGATCACAGCTGACGAGCTGTATGGAGACATCTGATGACCTTCCATCAGCAGTAGATCAAGCTGTTTGTGATGCTTTTGGGTGAACTGCTCCTTTAAATCTCCTCCATCAGCTAATGTCACTGCTGCAGCACCACCTGCTGACAGACTGTTGTTGACTGTTGTAACTTCCTGTTTGCTTGACAGCACCTGGCTGCACCTGTGCCTTTCCCCTCACACTCTTTACCTTCACTCTCTTCTTGATAAGTCGCCCACAGCTATGACCTTTGACCTCTGCTGCTGTCACCATGGTTACTTGTAACAGGGGCGATCGAGTCAAGTTTCGATCAGATTTCAGAGTGACTGATCAGCTGACACCTGCAGCCGTCACACACTCTTTAATCAAACATCTCCTGACAGAGTGAGCTGAAGTGTGTGTATTGATCCGAGCCAATCGATCGGTCACAGCTGTTGATTACAATGAGCTGATGGTGGCACTCTGACTGAAACCAGTTCAAATCACAGACCCACTGGAAACCTGCAGCAGACTGGTTCTCAGCTCATCGCCTGGAGAGAAACCAGTCAGAATTGACAGGGAGCACTCAGCCACATCCGATCAATACGTCCACAGTGTTCGTCCGTCTCTTGAAGTGAAACTCTCGCCAAAATGCAACCTAGGGTCTTTTTGTGAATGTACCTGAGTCAAACGTTCGTTTTAAAAGCATAATTACGACAAAAGCGCCACTTTTAAGATTGACTGTATTTTCGTTGGGGCAAATACTATGTTAGCATCAAAATCACTAAGAAGGCTCGGCACAACCTGAGACTTTGCTTGTAGCATCACCAGGGTCTCTACACATGAACACGAGCATTGAGAACATTGTTTACGTACTCGAGCATGGACCGCTCCTCAAGCTTAGTCCCATATGAATGCATGGATAATTCATTGTTTTGTCGTTAGCGAAAAACAATATTGACCTTCAAGTTGAAAAAGGAGCCTCATATAAGAAACAATACTACAATCAAAAGATCTTGTGTTGATAGTTGTTGCCGGAAGACAGTAGCGTTCCACCTTAACTGTCCTCCAAGTTACGTTGCATTCGGAGATTGATACTTCTTGCTGGCGGGACGGTGGCTAGCGGAGCAAACAACTGCCAACATGAGTTGTTCAAAAACTCTCTTTTTAGTAAACTCTGTGTACACAAACAATGTTCTCAATGCTCGTGTTCATGTGTAGAGACCCTGGTGATGCTACGAGCAAAGTTTCATGTTGTGTTTTAAAAATAGCGATTTTGATGCTAACATAGAAATGCCCCTAGCACGGTAAATCTTAAAAGTGCCTCTTTCATCATAATTATGCTTTTAAACAAATGTTTGACTCTGCTACATTCACAAAAAGACATGCATTTTGCAGAGAATTTCACTTTAATACTGTCTGACCTCCTTTCTGTGGCTCATTGGTTCCTACTGAAGATGTGAATCTTGTGTAGTTTTTATCAAACAAACAGGAGGAACTATTAGGGGACTATTTTCATCAGCGGATTGATCCACATCTGGTGCTCTTGTGTACGTTTGCCGTCTCCTACAAATTTTGAAGCGTTTCAGTGTCAGGTACTGATATTTAAAAAAATAAACCGGACCTAAATATCTGTTTGTGACCTGAACAGGTGTCTTGAGAGGGAGTTGTGAAGAAATACATGTAATTTGATTTGTATCAATGAATATGACCAGAGCTTCCCACTCAGGATCTACTTTCTGTGGCTGCAGGATACGTTTCACCACCACTGGAGGGAGGGCAACCTGGCGTCAGGGGCGAGGTGTGAGGTGTGTCGGCGGTCCTGCGGTTCTTCTGACGTCTTGGCGGGGTTGAGGTGTGAGTGGTGCGGCGTCACGGTAAGAGTCACCTTCATCAGAGACTTTCCTGCCCTGAGCTGTGACTCTAAGGCTTCGGACAGTCTGTCCTGCTCACAAGCCTGCAGGCAAAACTCAGGGCTGAAATAAACACCTACACCTCTGCATGAGTTTAAGTTAACACATTAAAAATGTAGCTCAGCGGGTAGAGCAGGTCGACTAGTGATCGGAAGGTCACTGGTTCGAATCCCAGCTCCCCTGGGCGGAGCTGAGCTGCATGTCGAAGTGTCTTTGAGCAAGATACTGAACCCCAAATTGCTCCTGATGTGCAGTTGGCACCTTGTGGGGCGGCCTCTGCCATCAGTGAGGGCCCTGCGATGAGCTGGCGACTTGTCCAGGGAGCACCCTGCCCTCGCCCAGAGACAGCTGGGATTGGCTCCAGTAACCCCCGCGACCCATTGAAAAAAGGGCTAAAGTGGCTACAGACGATGAATGAACATTAAAAATAAGAGCCATATAATATAGATAATAGTCATATTACTTATGTATATAATTGTTCCAGTGTTGTAAGAAGTACTCAAGTCATACTGGAGTAAAAGTAAAGATACAGTGTTAAAGTATTACTTTAATAAAATGAAGTAAAGGGGCGGCAATAGCTTAGTCTGTAGGGACTTGGCTTAGGGACTTAAAGGTCGGCAGTTCAAGTCCCACTCGGACCAAATGCTGGTTCACATCCTGGGCATTGCCAAGGTGCCCTTGAGCAAGGCACCGACCCCTAACACTGCTCGTTGGGCGCCGTGGCATGTGTGGCAGCCCCTTCGCTCATCTCCTCTACAGTGTGTGTGTGTGTGTGTGTGTGTGTGTGTGTGCGCGCACCTGTGTGTAATGTGAGTGGAAAATTTTTTTTCCCAATTTGGGATTAAAATAATAAAATAAAATAAATAAAAAAAAAAGTCACCCATATGAAGAGTACTTGAGTAAAAGTCTTAAAGTATCTGATATTAAATGTACTTGAGTATCAAAAGTATCAGTAAAAGTAACTGATCCATATGTTAACATATATGTATATACTGTATACTGTGAGTCAGCTGATCATCACAATCACTGTTTTTATCTGATTGTTGCTTTAATTTAAAAATGCTGCAGCATGTAATCTGTAAAGTAAATAGTAACTATGATCATCAAATACCTTTAGTGAAGTAAAAAGTACTTGGTTACTTTCTATCAGTGGAAACAGGTGCTTACAAACAATTCACATATATGTGTATTTATTCTTCACAACATTGTCATCATTTATCAGTGTTTTATAAAGTAACTAAGTACATTTAGTTCAGTACTGTACAGGTACGAATTCAGAGCATTCACAGTTTAACATAAAACTGAACAGAGAACAGCCACCCTGACCAGCCTCTGACTCATTGATCAGTGATCAGATCTGTCCTCTGTCCGTGTCGTCCATCATCTCTGCAGAGCCACGCGGCGTGCTACCTCAGTGTGCCACCAGAGTGCACTCTGGGACGTCTGCGCTGCATGCTGCTGCATCCGGCCTGCGTCCGCCTCGACTCCAGAAACTTCAGCAAGATGCACTGCTACCGCATCACGGAGAGCTGCAGCCACGAGCTGGGTACGCACACACACACACACACACACACACACACACACACACACACACACACACACACACACAGAAACCAGATATGACCTCAACTTTCTTTCTTCCACACTACACTCAAATGTTTTTTTCTTGAGGATCCATTGCATCTTACCAGGATCTTGAATCTGTATAGCAGAGAGGGAGCATCTGCCAGGCAACCATACTCCTTGTTAGTGGGGTTGTAC
>OMLP01042725.1:0-12119 GCA_900302685.1 Spondyliosoma cantharus | reverse complement strand
GAAGGCAGAGGTGGTGGTCACCTCCACCTCCACCACATCCAGGGCCGCCTTAACCTAATGTTAGGCCTCGGGGCTGAGAGGTTCTGTAGGCCCTCCATCCCCTCGATTTATAGAGTCTCATTTTAAAAAAGTGTAATATCTAGGTAATCTACATCACAAAATGCATTAGTTTCTTTCGAGACATACAACAGGGAGTTTTCCCTCTTTGAGCCAGAAAACACCATAATATTGTTATTAACATATCACTGAGCCCACTTGAGCATAAACACAATACACTTTATTTAACAACCACACACAGCAAATTATGGTGATAATAAAACCAAAATGTGTGAAAGTATGATTTCAAACGATATTATGAAAAACATCACCAACCATCACCTGCCTGCACAAACATTGATAATAACTAATAACAGCATAAGCAAAGAACAGCAACAGATCAAAGTAGGAGCCTCTTCTCTGGCCTCGGCGGGCCCTGTGAACCGATCACATGCACCTGCACAGACACACAAACACACTCCATTCAGCACCATCTATAGCAACAAGTCCTAATGTCACAGCTTTCATGTTCTGCTATACGATCATTAGCATGTTTCCAGTCGAAATAACCTCCACTAACAAATGCTGACTTTTCCTTGTTCTCGACAAATATTTGCATGCAAAACAAAACACACGACCTGCTGATGGTGAATAAGAGCCGTTCTCTGGGCACACACTCTCCGTTACTGAGTTTGCGTTTGAAAAATCGTCTCTGCTGTTTATATTGGCGTTCCGATGCATGTTAGCATCTTTATTTTGACAGGACTCCGGTCCCATTTTCGCCCAATAAGCGCGCACTTTTGCGTCAATGCCGTTTCCCCAGCAGCCCGGGTCACTGTTATATGGGTCATCTGATCGTCTCCCCGTGACTCCTTTGCAGCCTGGCCCTCTCTCTGGGGCTCGTGTGCTCCCCCTCCCCCTCCCCTCCACTGCACCGGGCGGTCCCCTGCTCCTCTCCAGCAACATCCACCTGCGCGGGCTGCGCCTCCTCCGCTCCCTCCGGTGTGTGAGATAGCGAGCTTCCCCTGGTGCTGTGTCCATCTGCAGCAGCAGCTAGTTTAAAAAATCCGGTGATCTTAGGGATGCTCTTCAGTAATTCTTTTTCCCTGATTTGGATCAATCAGCAGCCACGTAACTTGCGATTAGAGTGATTGACAGAAAACCTGACAAGTTACAAAACAATATGATCTTTTCAGCTCATCGTGAACCTGAACATGGGAGGCCCCTGGGCTTCAGCCCAGGTGCATTAAAGCGGCCTTGCACATATCCAATCAAAATACTCCCTAAACACACTTAATAATTGCTTTGATAATAATATTTTTTCGATATTTTCTTTTTTTTATTTGTTTTCTATTACACATACACTCTGCAAGTAGATCAATGCACAGGAATGTGAGGGAAGTCCAAGACAGTTCATATAGACAAAGCAGACGCCTTGCTTCAGCAGCCAGGCACAACGCCCAGTGCTGTCTGATAGCTAGTGGCACAAATGAGCGCTTAATACACTCAATAGTGCACCTTTAAAGGAATAAGGCAGATACTGAAGATGCTCCATTACTACATCAGCCCTCTATGGTCTTGATAATGTGTTGCGGAAGGTGTGCAGGTGTGTTATTATGCTCTCCTCTCATGTTGCCCTTTCAGTTTGTTCTCATGGCGTTAGTTCACTGTGGACACAAGTGCAGAGTTCCCTAGTTAAGACTTAATGATGCTGTAGAGAGAATGACCTCAACAACATGCCCTCTTGCACCATCAGACCAGTCCAGGTTACGTTCACCCTCCTCTACCTGCAGGCCGTCACAATCTGCAGTTCCTCACAATCTGAATGTTGACAGGTGACACCAGCTGCTTGCTTGACATTACTGTCATTAGGAAGCAGCTGCTTCTCATCACACCCCCAGCAAAGCTCGCCACCAGACTCTGATCTGATTTCCACCTCTTTGAAATAACTGAAGCATCCCTTGGTAGTTTAATCTCCGAACATAATCCAGAGTTGACTCTGCAGCCTGAGGTGCAGAGAGAGTGGAGTTAACAGTAACAGTGGAATTAGTGCTGGAAGACAGTTTTCTCCCACTGTAACCACATGGGGGTTATGCTCACAATTTTGATTTGGAATTTAAATGGAAATATAGTGAAATTCAATTCAATGGTCCCCCAAAGCGAGGGGTTTCTCTGCCTGAGCAAGGAGGCAGCAAGAGCTCTGAAATGTCTTTGAACACCTGCCTACATATGAAAGGCTCTCTGTTAGATGTCAGTAATATCTACAAACACAAGTACATCGCTGACAGTAAGGATACAGAAAGTGGCAAACAAAGCTCAGTTGAGCAAAGAAAACTACAAATATCTGGGTTGAATTGCTAAGTACACAAGCCAAAGAGAGCGAGTTCATGAATTCTGCATTGTGGGTTCTAACTCCTCAAGTATGAAGCAAGCTGTGTCACAGTTTAAACACTCAGACATTTGACTGGTGCTGTAGGTAACAGTACAGTCTCCTGAGGAAGGCCTTTACTACTCGGCCACTTCTCCAACACACTGCTCTCAACACAAACAAAGCTTGCCCTGTCCTTGTAGAGTGTACTACAGGAAATAATGCTTGTGCATCAGTGAGCCTCTCAGAGCAGAGGGCACTGGACGCTTCCTTGTCTCTCCATGCTTTCATCCTCTTCACATGCATATAACAGGTACAGTCAACAGCACACTGGTCTCGTCCATATCAGTACTTCAGAGGATGCGTGAGACTCTGTATTTTCCATCTGTCCTTTTATCAGCACTTTGAAACTTGAGTCACTGTGCTGTTTGGATTCTAATCATGTGCTGGCGACAGATTCTGGAGCAGTTTTCCCTCTACATTTAATTTGTTACCACATGGAGTGCTGTAACCTAATGATGCCCTGATAGTTGTTTGTGGTAATAGCTGTAGACTGAAGTTCACAAAAACCTCTGTGGTTACCATGCAGCGGGGAAGGACCAAATCAACGAAGACAAAATGTTTAATAAAACAAACATGATAAAATCTCCCTTAATCCTGATGATCAATGACTGAACATTTCTAAATTGTATTTAATTGTATGTGCTTTCCTGCACACACTTCGGGACACCCATGCATGTGATATGTATATGGGTAGTGTTGAGCGCACATGTTATACATCCTGTGCAACACGGAGCAGAAAGACATAGTAACACTTTATAGTAATGACAATTAATAATAGTTGCATAAACTTCTGTTTTGATAGTTATTTGACTGTTATCAAACAACTGCTGCAGGAGAGACTTTTCTGCAAAACGTGAATATATCAGTATCGGCAAATCGAATATTGACAATGATCTATGTTGTGCCTAATTGTTTACACTGGATTGGTAAATCATATATAGATGCTCATAGTACGAATAGAGATTATTTGGATAAGTTGTACTATGTGACAATGTGACAAAGATTTTAAACATGGAATTTAACTATGCAGGTCTAAAAACATTCTAAAATGTTGAGAACACGTTTTATGAATATGTCTGTTCCACCTTCAGGATAAACACGCTGTGTTGCAGCAAGAAAAACAGAATGTAAACAAACCCTTTGTTGTCATGAAAACATGGGCGACCTTAGACCCCTGAGTGCAGTGCTGTTTATTGTTTCATACATCTGTGAAGCACCTGTGGCATGCTAATGACATTCTCCATGGGCCTTCAAAAAGAAGAAAAGTAACCTTTTTGCTTATTGCAGTGTGCCCATCCTAGGGGGCCAAAATACATAAAATGTTCTGCATTGCAACCACGTGTCAATAATTTCATGTGTGTTTTACATTTCTTTTCAAGCTCCATTTGGGCACGACTTGGTGAAATTCAGAGAGGATTTGTGCACTTATGCCCCTACACATGCAGGGATGCGCTCTTTGATAGACAATATCATACAAAAAAATTCAAGGATTTTCTTAGGACAGCCTGATGGCTCAGTGGTGCACTGCTGTGTCACAGCCAGACGCTCCAGACTGTTTCCTTGCCTTCTGCTCGGTGCATGCTAGGACAGCATCACTGTCAGCCTGATCAGGAATGAGAAGGGTTATTAAGAGGATCAGCGAATGAAACATTTCCATCATCATTCAGCAGACTCTATGTAGTAACAACTTCAACACAACCTACTTTGATGTTCTTTTTGTTACTACTATTAAGAGAACTGCACATCATTCTGTCTTAACATTATAGACTTTTCTCATCATTTCTCTGTTATGTGTTTTTGTAAAATATTTAAAAAAAAACATACAAGAGCAAACCATACAAAGGGAAAACAGGTGAGCAAAGGTTGGGAACAAATAAAAACGACTAATCTACTGCGTTGTTCAAGGCCAAAAATATTATGACTCCTCAGTAAAAACACAACAGTGGTAGCCTGTGGTAACAATGTTATCATTAATTACAAATTAAAATGTTACCTTAAATAAGTGCTGCTTAATGGATTCTACTTTATTTGGATGCTTGGATTATAACACATCTCATGTAGACCCCTACAATTCTGAATAAAACATTTCAAGTCACATCCTTCACCTGAAGCACATTTGTTTTTAGCTGTCACATTCAGTCCCACTGACACATCCCCAGAGGGACAGGCAGTGTAGTGACAATGCAAATTACAAGGTATTACAAACCTTTGACACGATTGCATGGCCACATTTAAAGTATGAAATAAAACTGCTGCCAACATATTGTAGCTTCATGTTTACCCACATCGCCACCCATTTTTACTATCAGAACTTGAGCCCTTCAGTCCAATAAAATTAGGAAAGTCTAGAATCATTTTAACCCCGCTGACATTAGCTGGGCGCTAAACAGTTATAGCCAGCTCATTCTGCAGAAGTCTTAAGTGTGTGCGCTCTTCGGGGCCCCACCATGCGGGAGATCCAGGTAATTTTATAGCCAGAAAAGTCAAGCTTTTCTTGACTTCATGTGCCACTGAGCAGCTTTTATATGAATAATGGAACTCCTCCTCCGAAGCTGTATCTACACTTTAATTGTTGGATCCATGGCTTAAACCTGCATTGGGCCATGTGGTGCAAAGAGTTGTAAACATAACAATGACCTTCAATGGTTAAAATGATAAACATTTTAATTTTACACACCTGTACACACGGTCATTGTATTCATTCTCTGTTGAGTTATGTTTTGTCAATAATAGAGTTGTGGACCATAGAATCATAAAATGAGCTAAAAGACACTAAACAGCTCCGTAGAGCTGCAGAGTCGTTGTCTGATTCTCTGTGAGCCCCTCTCACATTAGACAGTCATTCGACCAAATGCTGATATAAAATTCTGATCAGATTATTTCAATTCACTTTCTGTATACGCACCGGACAACAAAATACAGAAATTCCAACTAGAACCACTCTATAATTTGATGTCAAGAGCAATTTAATACAATATGCATGCAACTGAAAATGTTTTCATTTGAAGTTTTCATGCAAAAATATCACCTTAAGTAAACAGTGATGTGAAAAGACACAACAAATGGCTTGAGTTTGAACATGTAATGACTGAGCTGTGACTCAGTTATTTGACAAGGTTGGTATTACTGTCTGGTAAAAATGTTAACGACATGGCTTCACTATGGCTATCACGGTGTGGTAAGCTGAAAGGGTACATTACAGAAAATGGGTTCCTGCTGATGAATTAATGATAAAAGTTTGGTCTACGTGTTACATAAAGGGGGGCTCTGATGAGACTGCATATTTAAAATAGAAATTAAACACTGAACTTTCCTTTCATTCTATCATTATACAAAGGTTTCTGTTAAACTTACAGATAGTAATGATTATTTTATGTGTAATTAGATGTACCGAATGCTTTTCCTTTTTGCCCGCTCTGAACCAGATGCTTTCTACTTCCAGTATTGAACCAGCCTTTGAGAAATCCAAGGACCTGTAAACCATCTATGGGCATAAAATTTGTCATATTGGAATACAAATCACCTCTGCTGCTCAGGACATAGTCATTGCCACACTGATTACTGCCTCACTAGATTCATTTAATGTTGTCTCTGCTTACGCATAGATCAATACCACAGCCAGCAGGAAGTCCTCTACTGTGCCCTTGATATTGCACACTCTAAATTAGTTTAAGAAATCTTGTAAATTGTCAAGCACTATACAGAGGGTGGACAAAATAATGTATATATATCATAATCAAAGGACATTAAAGTAGTTAAATCACCTTTTCGAAGCCTGAACACAGCAAGGTCAAAAGTTACATGATAATTAGCAGCATTTCTCTGTGTGTGACAGCTGTTCTTTATTTAAAATATAAGTCGCTGACCTTGTCATATTAAACCTTTTCTTAACGGGTGAACTAATGGGCATGAATTGGCCTCTTTGAGTCGAGTTAGGTGTCTCACAAAAATCAAGGTAAAAATTCCCACATGCTGTATAATGTATAAAAAATGTTGACTGGCAATTAAACCGTGAACAGATAACTTTTCAAACTTCCCCAGAGTGTTTCTCTTTGGTATTACTGTTGGTGCCACTGTTGCAAAGAATGCGTTGGCAACATGGCTACTGCTAAAAGCCTGGCTACCGTCCAAAGCAAAAAACAACAGTAATAATCCCAATTTGACTGAGAAACTCTGATCTCAGTGCTATGAAAAAATGCAGCGTTAACCAATTTGTTTCTATTAATAAGTACGCAGGTTTTGCTATTTGATCAAGTAGAAAGAATGCCAGTTTTGAGTCCCACTGGTACTAGGAAACACATATCATCAGGGCAACAGATTGGAGCTCTCCATCGAGCGAATGCCCGTCTATTCCCTCCTGATTCATGTCGGTTTTCCTTCTCTCTTCACATTATTTTTCTCCTGCATCAGCAAGTATTTCTTCTGCAGTTTCCACAGTTATTCCAGTTGTTCCATCATACCCTGGGATGGCAAACAGAGAAAACAATGACTCTACTGTTAGGGTTGTGCAATGGTATACCATTTTCCTTTGTGCTGTAATTTGTCCTTAGTTTTTTAGGAAAAATTGACATATGGAATAGCACAGTGAAAATAAGGCTTATAGGGAACCAAGCTATATGTGGATAGTGTCACTTTCACAGTCATTACACTATGCATCAGTAAGTTAAAGCAAATAATGAACTGACACGACATGACAATTTCAGGACATATGAGTTTTTCCGTCTACTGTCGTTATCTTGTGGGACTTATATTTCAGTATACTGAAAAAGACTAGATGTAATGTCGAAAAGTATTAACGGCAAGAAATACTTCATAAGTTATCGAAAGTAAAAATACAAACTTTGCAGAAGAGTGTCAGCTGTCAGAGTGTAAATCATATATATTATGTTATTAGATGATCATTATCATAACCGCATTTTAACGTTAGAGTTTATCTGAGCTTTCTAATATGTTTACTTTATGAGAATGTAACATATTTCATCAACTGATCAGGCTTTGTATTTATTCATCTAAAAATTAACTCTACCTGATAAATGCAGTAGAGTAAAACTAAGAATATTTCCCTCATTGAGATGTAGTGGAGTAAAATGACCTGTATTGATCAGGGCTGGAAAACGACAATGATATTCATTAGTAAATAATCTATTAATCTTTTATCTTAACTCCCAATCTACATTGATATACACCATTCGGGATGTGACCTGCAGTGTGCCAGCTGCCACTATGTTACCTCAAGCAGAAACAGAGCGGCCACAACAAGGAACACTTATACTCATAAACAAAACTGTTACTGTGATTTTCTCTCAATTATTTTTTATTGACAAATTCTTTCAGCTTTAGTTTTGTCAGGCATGCCATTTTTTGTTCACAAACCAATCGCATCTGGGATTTGCGTCTTATGGTTGAGATGGACTTCAAGAAACTCCAAACTAGGGCCAATTCACGTGTGGAGAGGCTAATTTTTGTGTCGCATCAGCCAGAGTCACTGTGAGGGAGAGAGTCCTCAGAGAGCCATGGGAGGACCAGCCATCTGGAGTAGTGGGAGTGCTCCTTGTGGACTGGCAGGCGTAAGTTCACCACATCTCTGGAGTCCATCATTCTCCCTGAGCCAGTTTTACTCTGAAATTATGAAGGAGTGACTGTGTTTTGCATGAATTTAAACTAACAAATGAGCGTAATGCTGCCCTTCGGGTGCTGTCAGAAGTAGCAGAATTACAAGTTAACTGTGAATGAATGGTATAAATGAGGAGATAAATGAAATAGGACAGTAGGTAATTCCTGTAGTTCAATACATTTATTTTATGTCGGATATAATTATGACTGTTCATACACACGTGGGATACAACCACTCATTGGAGTGTGTGAGCTGCTGAGTTTGCTTAGTTAATGCCACTATATGTATGTATGTATATATGTAACTTTGGCATTATAGAAAACTGACAGTGGCTCTACCAGTGTTCATTGCTGTCAGTCCGAGGAGTTGCCTGAGTCAATCATTTTCATATCCACAACAATGGAGCTTTGGGTCTTTGGTCTGTTGTATGTTTTCACGACGCCTGATGAAGAACTATGCAGAATGCATCACCCATGCCAGCAGCAATTAGGCATGCTTGATCATAAATATTTTTATGGGCAGAGTGTACACTTACTACCACACACACACATTTACATTCCTCTGCTAGCACCTCCTGCCTCACACTACACAGTGCGTGCCGAGCTCCGAACTTTTTCAGTAAACCAGCCTTGTCAAAAGCTGATGGAAAAGTAAGATTTGTTCCATGGCGCATCATCTAAAAATAGGCTACACGACTAATAATCCATGCCTTTGTCATTTGTGTGATACTGTCATTAGCTTTCTTTGGGAGAAAACTTCAAATTATGAATGGGTAATTGATATGTTTTTGTCTTATGAGCCGTTTTACTGATCTGCTTCACAGAAAACAAGTGGCGGGCTTGAAACAGGCACCCAGCTAGTTTTCAGTAGTTTATTCAGTCATATTTTTGGCTCGCTGTCTTCCATTATCTGACTGCGCCACAGAAGCAGGGCTTTTGTCTGCCGATGTTTTTTCGAGGAAGATTATTGGCAAGTATTTAATAACTGCGCCTCATTACAGTTGAGCAGCCATCTTTGAGCTGTGAGATCTGCATGAAGCTCACCAGCGCAACTGGGACACATTCAGCTGTGACAATCTGAGAGCTTTTTGTCCTGATATAACCTGGTGCAATACAAAGGGCAGAGGCCTGCGATTTGAGGACATACCATTACGGTTACTGGCAAGGCAAGCAGTTGTTCACACGCAGCAGTGGTGGAGCTTAAGCTGGTGGTAACAGCCTAAAAAGGAAGGGCTAATTAAAAATAATGAGCTGCACAGGTTGCCTGTGAATCAGTCACATATACAGTAAGGGACTGATCAACCTTCAGCAGATCTAATCATTAATATGTCAGATCAATAAGGTGACAGTGCACTGTAAGTGAGAGCAAGGAGCCTGAGCAAGCACATACACACACTCCTGGACAATGAACCAAGGACAAAACGCTCCCTCCAGTGATTATCTTGAGAACAAGGAGAAAGCAGTCCCTTCGCCACTCTTTAATTGGCTTATTAACAGTATTCTGTGTTAAGTTATTTATTTAATCAATTATATTTCCTTGTGCATGGAAAATAATTAAGCTTGAAATGTATTATAGATTATATTTCTGTGTTATGAAGATGGTGGAAAACCCTCTTTATTATGCAGCAAGCATTGCATGAAAAATTCATTTTTACTCACCCATTGCCAGCAGATTTTATTCAGCCAGGATGTAAAGAATAGATTCTAACACACCCAAAATGAAGCGGCTCGGTCTAATAAATCAGCTTTAAAGTCTGCTGGTCACATTGTGTGTTAGGTATAAGAATTGTTACCTGCAGCTATTGTCTCAGATTCAAACAAACAAAAAGGAACCCTTATTTTCTCAGAGCATTAGTTTACTTCATGTCAAACGGTAAAATACATATATATGGAGCGTTTCTTTTCGTTCAAATTATTACAGTTATATGAGATGTCCAGTGGAGCAGTAAACACGAACACTGTTAGTGCTCCTCGGAGCAACCCCAAAGGGCCCCTTAGGGACTGCAACACTTCGCCACACCTGTTCATGTTTTTCCTGTCAAGTCACGCTGAATTTCTACTACATTCACTCAGAGAGAAACTGAGGGACAAAATAGTTGTCTTGAGTCGGCAACAACTAAAGTAAAAAGTAATCTTATATGCCACCATATTCTGGGTTCAAACTTTTGCAGATAAAGAAATAGTAAAAGATGAAAAATAAATAAACAAACAAAAGGAACAAAAAGTCACATTTCAGCCACAGTTGTGACAGCATGGATACCGATTTCACAGGGTTTGGGGCTTCTCTCTTGTCTGCTCCTCTTTCTTATTCAAAGAGTTGTGTGGGACAAAAAATTGCTCCGGATTTTGGCTTGAAGTGCTGGGCAGCATAACCGATACAGTTATATGGTACAATGGACTTAAGCATCATAAACAATATAGGGAGATTGAATTCACTTTTAAACATTCAACCACACTAGTAGGCAAGCGAGCATTTCACTTCTGGCCAGCATAATGTTATTAAAATAAAAGTCCCGGCATGAACAGTATTGGCAATGTGCTCGCTGTATCATCCTTCTCCACTAATTGGCTAAGAGTCAGCTAAATTGAACTTTGTCCCATTCTAAAAACAGATGCAAATTTGCAGATTATAGAGGAGAACAGAGAGAGTACAAGACTGCCAAACTGTGACGGTGCATTTAAAGAAGCTGTGAAATTTGGTCTAACACACTGAGAACAGGTCCAAAACTGAAGCTATGCATACCTAAGCTTGGAAGCTAAACGTTCATAAATACTAATAATGGTCTTTGTCTGACTCACAGCGTCCATCTGAAATTGACACCAGTCATTTCCTAATGAAGACATGATTATATTTCTGTCGAAATGATTCTTAAACTGAATTCAGTGTATGAGAGGGATGTAGTAATGAACTCTTTGGGCTCTATCTGAACGATCTGAAAGGCAAGTATCAAGTGCAAAGCGCAAGTAGCTTTGTGGGCGGATCTCAGGTGCTGTTGCTACTATGCCGGCGGGATAAATGACTCTTGCGCCCGATGCAAATCTAAAATGGGTGGGTCTGAAGTAGCTACATTAGTCATAGGTGTGGTGTGGGCGTAACGTGCAATAAACCAATCAGTGTCATCTCACATTCCCTTTAAAAGCAGGAGCGCTTGTTCAATGGCGGATTGCTATTATAACGGCGCATTTGCCAGGCGCATGCCAGGAGCGGTTCACAGCCGAGGAGACCAACGTTCTCGTCAGGGCCGTAAAAGACCGAGAAGTGGCATTGTATGAGGATGGGATAAACCCACCCAAATTAGCTTTGGTTAAACAGGCGTGGGAGGAAATTGCCACAATTGTTTCTACGGCTGGCATCCCCAGGACATTGTACCAGTGCCGCAAGCGCTACAACGACATCAGAAGACGGGGGAAGTCCAAGCCTGCTGGCAACAATCGGACACGCCGCATAACTTTTTAATCATTATTGACATGAAACAAATGTAACACAGCCATACAATAAATCAAAACAATGTAATGCAGCTTCGCAGGAAGAAGACCCTGGCCTCGGGAGCAGTGCGCACGGGCCAGCTGAGGAGGGAGCAGCGCAAACACCAAGGTGCAGAAGATCCAGACCCACTACACGCCGTGGCAGCAATGTCTCTCAGACCGGAGGACCGCGGCCTCTGAGGCGCATCGCCTCAAGTCTGGAGAGGATTGCTGCAGCCATGAAGCGTGGGCCTCCAAACGCACCACCTGCTCCTGTTGTGCCCCTTCCTCCTCCCCCCAACTCCATCTCCATCCACCCGCTCCACTAGGAGCACATTGAGCATTGCCACTCCCGGACCCTCACGGCTACAGCGGATGCCTATCAGAGGGGAAAAGAATTAGTTCTTCTGTTTAAATCAACTTTTCATTTTCCGTTTGTATTTTTTATTTTTTTTTTTTACAGTTTGCTGTTGATTTTTCTGTTTGACAAAATGTAAATAAAGAAATGTCACAAAGACATACTTTCCGATGTTTTGGGCTCACTCTCACTGAATCACGAGGTCATGAATGCATG
>OMLP01042717.1:0-10184 GCA_900302685.1 Spondyliosoma cantharus | reverse complement strand
ACCAACAAAAAATAATATACAGTCTATATTTTTGATATCAGCTTTTTTCTTCTCCCAACTATGGTTATTATATCGGCCCTTAACAATCCACTTTCAGACGACCTCTAATCCAAAAATGAGGTGTATGTGTGTGTGTGTGTGTATTAAGATCTGATACGTCTTATTCCTCTTTGTCATAGAGCTTCATTGTCAAAAACATCAATGAGGCGCTGGGTGACATGTTCCCTCATTACAACGAACACACACACATTGTGTCAAGCCGACATTTTTTAACTATTAATACGTGACCTTTTTTTTATATTAAGGCTAAATTGGCAGAGACCTGTCGAAAAGACGAACGAAAGCATGGTTGGTTTTGGTCTTTTTCATTAGTGGCTGATAAGAAAAATATAAAATACTGTCAGCCTTATTCTTTAGGATCAAAATCCCATGGGCTGTAACAAAAGCATGACAAATAGTTAATAACTGACGAGATATGAGATGATTACGACAAGATGATCCCGTTTAATCAAGTCAATTTGCAATCATTACAAAATTTTAATATAATGAGTGGTGACCAAAGGTTTTTTTTTTACATTGTGGTGAAAATAAAATAATGAAAGAAATTACAAAATACAAACATTGGTGATAAACAATCACGCAGTTATGCGTTAGTTATAAGTCATTTATTTAAAATCATGCGAAAAAGACCTGAAACTGTCTAAGGGCTAAACAGTTCCAAAGTTTGGGCAACAACTGTAAAAGCCTGATCAACCTCTGATTTCAACTGAGAGCATGGAACGTAGAGCACTGATTGGTCAGTGTATCTATCTGATGTGTTTTAGTTAAATACCAAAAGGACGAGACTGTCCTCTCACTTTCTGTGTACAGCCTTTCAGCTTCAGTGATAATGAAAGATTTGGTATGTGTGTACCTGTGTGACTGTAAGTGAAAGTATGGAATGTGCTTGTTTCAGAGCAGCAGACGTATATGCAGTTCAAACTGTAAATGTGCGATCCTTTTGTATTTTTTTATCTATCACTCAAATTATCCTCTTTCTTGTTTTTGTTGTATTTGTCTTCCACCTGTCTTTTCTTCTCCCTCCAGTTGTTCTCTCTACCAATCTGAATGAGGTGAGAGGGTTCGCCCCACTCTGTTAGCCGCTGTCTTAGCCGTTGAGTCTCTTCATAAAACAGAAATATGTACTGGCTCGGGCCAAAGCCACGACCAAATAAAATCCAGCCAAGTGTCTTCTAGGGAACCCATCCATTCACATCATAAAAATGGCTCTTTATTTGTGTTTTCAGTCCGCCAGTCTATTGTTGGCCATTTGGCTCATCTTAGGCACTGGGATATCCCCCCTGTTCATAAATCCCCCTCTCAGCTCTCTCTCTTTTTCCTCCTTAACTCGGCCTCTCTCGTCGTCTCTTTGAGTGTTTCATGGTGCATCATGTGAGATTTATTTCCAAATATATTGTTGTGAAATGTACTGTGTGTCTTCTTGTTTTGAGGAGGGATTTACTCCCCGTTAAGAAGAGTTATGTACACTGAGGCGTTTTACATCCTGACTCTTGGTAACAGGGTGTTCTCTGACATATTTCACCCGGGCCTTTGCCTAATCCACGTATCAATCCACAGCCTGCTATAGAAACACTTTCACACACATTTACAGCAGAGGAAACAGATCTCATGGGGTGGGACATTTGACAGTAATGTCTCTTAACTGTGAGATTTACTCTTTTTCTTTTTTTGTAAAATGCAACCTTGAAATATGAAATTCACATTCATTTGAAAACACGCAGAATTTCTTATTTTACTGAAATGTTATGGAATAATACACTTTGAATACATTTCAAAATAGAGTTCTTATGCCAGTGTTGTGTGTATGCAGATTATACAATTCTTCTTGAATTCATCATGCCTGATGTTGATGACAATATCCGACAGCCACATTTCACTATCAGCTTTAAGAAATAGGCTTATGTTGATGAGCAGGGTTATGCTGCAGACCACTGCATACAGACTGAAAATAGCAACAACTACAGGTGAAACAATAAAACATGACCCCACACTGTTTTTCATGCAGCCTCTATACATCAGTGGACAGCTAGTGGAAGCTAACTGGCTGAGGTGGGTGCCACAGAGAGTGCCACAGCCACTTGCTAGTCAGCCAGCGATTATTTAGTATTTGTGTTCATTGATGTAGAGAAGAAGATGATTAACAGAGTTACACCACTTCCTGGACATTGGCTGTTAATCTAAAAACTGCTGACCAATGGGAATGCAGATCTAAATCGTAATTCTAAGAGACGTCAGAAGACTAGTGGCCGATCAGTGAAATAAAAGTGGAAAATATTGTAATCAAATGTAGCACAATTTTTTGGGGTTTTTAATGTCAATTTACATTTTTCATTGTATTCTTGTGAGATTTTGTTCCATTTCTATAGACACAAAAATAACTCACCCAAGCCATTAATGTACTTGCATTGTGGAACTATATCGTAGTTTTTATATGCTTGCTCAAATGTGCATGCGTTTATTTGGCTGCAATTCTTTCTCTGTTGCGTTTCTTACAGAAAAGCTGTTCGAGGAAAAACTGATGGCACCCAGTGGTGATCAGATGAGTCATTTCAAACAGAACTCTTGGACTCATTATATAAAACACACACCTAGGTGTCACTAAATGACCCAGAATCAAAATCTTAAGGATTCTAATTCTTTGTACTCCCTTTTTTAGTGGTGCAGATTGCGACCAGATAAACACCCCTCGCCTCACCCTCCCCTTGCGGTGGCGGCAATACAGACAAAAGTACCTCTCTAGAGCCAGTGTTTGCTTTGAGCTGTCTGGCCTACTGTAAAAACATGGTGGTGCAAAATGGCGGACTCCGTGGAGGTGGGGTGGTGAATTAAAGCAGATTGTTAAAAGTAAATGTGAGAGGCATTATTCTGTGCATAACGATACATCTCGTAATCGATTCCACTTCATATCAAACATTATTGATAGATCCACGTTATCATAAACATACAAACCAGTGGTGCCATCTGACCTGCGCATCTAGTGAAGTATAACTATTCCATAAACAGCTTTTATAAGTAAAAGATATCAGCCGACTCAAATCCCAAATCAATATTTCCCGTCTCACCATCTCATTCCAACCCCCGGAGCACAGCGTTGTAGCTATCCCAGTGGATGGGATGCATATAAATACTGCGGTGCCATTCGTGTGTAACGCTGCACAGGCTGTCACAGTGAATGAATGTATACAATATGTGCTTTGTAACTACCTAACCAACGAACACCTTCATCTTTCTCTCGTTGTGGCCATGATTCACTGTAAAGAACTGTCCATCAGCGGCTCATTTCCAGGCATTAACATTCATGAGGCACTTTGCATTGACCATTTATGGTTGAATGTGGGTGTGGAGAGGGCGGAATACGAGGAGGTATAAAAGGAAATTGCGCAATTGTTGTGCGCACGCCAGGTTTTTATAAATCTGAACGTTTTTGGCACATGCGATTTTGGGTGCACGTACACTTTTAGTTCGGATCCTATGCGGTGTTTTATAAATGAGACCCCTGATGCGTGTTAGCTTATCTTGAAACAAGGATTTTTTAAGACTCAGTTCTTTAGATGGCTCATTTTGTTTGCATCCCCCCTCTGTAGTCTGTCTTCTTTCCTTTTCTCTTCCCATTTCAGTCTCCCCCTCTCTCCCTCCTCAGGCTGTGTATCAGGGCTCTATGTTAATGACAGTTGACAGATAGTTGAAGGGCACGGGCTGCTCCCTGTCAGCCCTGTTTTGGACTCATAATTATTTCACCAGTGTCACGTCACTGTCACCCTCGCCTGCTTAACACTGTCACACACACACACACTCACACACACGGACCCCCCCCCGCCGTCCTGCCTGTGCTGAGCCTTGAGGAGAGAGAGAGTGTGTGTGTGTGTGTCTGGCTGTCACTCGACCTCAGAGTTGGCCGTTTCCCTGCCAAGACGAGCATCGCTGGCAAACAGCAACCGTCGCTCTGCGTGCTCGTCTCCGTGGTAACAAACCAGAACCACAGCCTTGTGGCAGTGTGTCGGCGTGGTTGGAAGGTGACTTTCCAGCTGGGTACTAGAATAATGTTGGGGCGAGATGTTCTACACCTGGCAACAGATGTGCCGAGGGGTGCACCAGAGGAAGGTGACAATAAATAGGCACGCTGCTGAAACAGACGGGTTACTTTTGAAATGATCAAAACAGCTAACGGATAGGTCCTACTGTCACTGTTATTCAAAACCATCACACAATATTAGTTTAATCATTGTGCTTGGGTGACGCACACCCCACTGATGTATGCTTGTGGTGTGTTTTTTATGTTATCTGCCTCGCCTGACTCGTTGATTTTGCTGATAGTGTCCTGGCACTCTTGAAAATAGATTAAAAAAACGTCAAATATAAGCAAAACCAAACTTTTTTGCACTATTTTGGACTTTCAAATTTCCAGCATTTTAAACTTTTTAATGTGCAAATTGAAAATGCGCATAGAAAGAGGTGAATGCACTCAATGACAGATATTTCAATAACATGATGCGAGCATGTGTTTGATCCGGTGTCTTCCATGATCCTCCAAGTCATAATCCTGGTAATCTCAGAAACGCATAGAAATGATGCCAGCCACAAGTTCACTGGCAGCCATCTGTGAAATGGACAGTTGGTAACAGTACATTTAGTACACAGAAATAAATCAGGGCAGATGATGAGGAACTACATACAGCTTAGGACCTTCAAACAATAACAGCCATAGGAAAACTGAGGAAAAATGGATTTAGAGGAGTTTTTGAAAGGACAAGATGATGGACTGCCCGTGTGACTGTCACAGTCTGACGTCCAATAAAAAGAGAGAAAGATTGAAAAGAGGAAGAGCATAGAAGAAAAAAGAGCAATACATATATATATAGATAGGAGGGAGCGGAAGAGAACAGGACAAGATCAATGATTTAAACAATAATGCAGCCCTCTGTATTCACTGTCACACTCTCGCTCTCTTCTACCATCAGGATTGTCACTCAGACACACACTAGTCCAGACTGTCCATCTGCTCCATGCTCCGTCATGAAGCTGTCCGTAAGGTAGACTCGCCCTCCTCTTCCTCCCCTTTCACCACTCCTCCTCATATCCCTCTCTCTACTCTGTCCCTCTTGCTGTAATTCTCTCTCTCTGACTTTGTTACCTACACCATCATGTCACAATCAAGTCACTCCAACTTAATCTACTGTGCCTTCTTCTATTTACGTCTTCTCTCTGTCGTTCCTGCTTTATGTATCTGGTCTTACATGTTCTACACACCATTAACACACTCATGTCCTTTTTCTATTCATCTGCCTGTTCATCCAACACTTCCAATATGGTAGCCTTTTTGATTTTCTGCGTGTCCTTTGAAAAAATTGGTGAGAAAGACCGTTTGAAGCCGCTCACACAATCATTCTGTGTTTTCACGATCGTACGGGGTGATTTTGTGGAAACAACCCACTAAAAAGAAAGGGGAAACACCTGCGACGCGCACACACGTCGCACATTTTAACTGCAAGTAAGCCAATCAGAAAGTAAGTGTGTGTGTGTGTGTGTGTGTGTGTGTGTGTGTGTGTGTGTGTGTGTGTGTGTGTGTGTGTGTGTGTGAAAGTGAAAGCCTCACTCTCATTCCCTCACTCCTCACCTCCCTCAGTCGTTGCCTCTCTCCCTCTTCCAGCCTTCTGTTTAAATTAAGGTGGGCTGACAAACAAATTAAATCTGTCACATCCTGTTTGCATGAACCAGACAGGAAGTCAATATCGTCAGCCATGTTGGTTAGCCAGAGTTCTAATCACACTTCAACGCCATGGCAACCGAGATGAGTGTGAGGGGCCACATGGTCCGACATCGTCTATCTTTTGACCTGCTCTCTGTTGTGTAGGTTTCTGGTTGCTCTAATTAAGGGGATGCTCGTTTGTTTTTGCCCAGAAATGAAAGTTTTTAGTCTTTTAATGCTCTGCAGTATCTATGTAAGGTAATGTCTGTTTCTAATTTTGAGTGTGGTTAATCTTTCCGGGAAAAAATTATTTTGTTGTGGCTCATTTGAAATAGACTGAAAAAGACTTGTGAGGTCTGAACAAAGACGAAAATCATGCCGACTGTAAAGCAAATGATGTCAAGGTTCAATACATACAGAATGGAAACATCTGTTTCATGTGTAAAACAACATGTTTTTCAGATTAAAAACAAAATATGTTAATGTGACGCTCCTATTAGCAGGATGACATCATTGTCCCTTCCAAAACTGTTACCAATAACAGCTAAAAAATGAATTATATGTCAACACTATGGTTAAAGGAGCAGTTTGTAAATTGTAAGTACACTTGGGGTTAGGTCAATTAACCCCGCAAACTCATAATAAAACCCACTTCATTTTATAAATTACCTCTGTACTGAATCCTGTTCTGTATCCCCTGACTTCAGTCTGGCATCTGTCAGTCTCACACACTATGTTCAGTCCCAGCTGTGTTCACTGGGAAGCTGGTTGACTGAGCCCAGTCGGCTGTGCTGATTCCTCCTGCAGGCAGACTTCCGTCAGCTAAGTGGGCCACTTAGCTTCACGGCTAGTGGAGCTAGCCACTTGCTAATAGGAAACTGGTTGTAGCAACCAGTTTCCTAGTAGCAAGTGGTAAGCGGTTATGCTTACCCCTATAGTTTTGGAGCTACCTTCAAATTCTGGCCACTTCTTTCAAATTGTACCATTTAAAGTTTGTTTTGTCTTCGGCGCAAAAATGACTTTGTTGGGTTTAGACAAACGTTATGGTTTGGGTTATAACGTCTTCATTCAGGTTTGTGTAACTTTGTCATCAGGATACAAACAGCGGTCATACATGTTAAAGTCGGAGGTTTTTTGATTTTTTTTTTTTTCTGTAATTACGTCACCTTACTTCGCTTTACTCGAGTCATAATTCCTAGAACCACGAGAGGACAGTCACACATGAAACCTGAAAATATGGATGCTGCTGTTCTTCCTTGGAGGACAGTCTGGTGGAACAGCAAATTGACATAAAGTGTGGGAAAAGTGAAGAGGGTTGTGTGTGTGTGTGTGTGTGTGTGTGTGTGTGTGTGTGTGTGTGTGTGTGTGCGTGTGCGTGCGTGCGTGTTGGTTTTCATTAACCCTGGTTAAAACATAAACAGTGTTCATGGATACCAAAGAATGCTTTATATGAAATGGGCTGATGATACACAGCACTTACATAGTGACGTATTGCGCAAGGCCAAAGGGCACCATAGGCTTCTAGTCTCTAGCCTCTGTTTGTCAAATCAATGCAGACCTTCTCTCTCCCCTCTACACACACCCTCTATGTGTCTCACACACTCTCAAACACTGGCCCGCTGTTCCCTGCTCCCTGTGGAGATGTATAGCTAATCTCAACGACATCCGTCACAGTCATGCTTGAGGCTGTGTGTGTGCGTGTGCTTTTGGGTGTGTGAAGGTCAGAGGTCAAGTCACCTGCAGGGCAGAGTTTGACCCTGCTACCCCCTAAATACACAGGTGTCACACCAGGATCTTTAATGGAGGAAATTAGACGGTACAAAGATTCGACGAGGAGAGAAGTAAATGGGATAATAGAAAGTGGAACAGGAACTAACTGTTTTTTTTATCACTTAATTTTTCTTGTAGGCTGCTGCTAAGTACTACTGTATATGCCCTATGCTTGGTTACCCTTGATGCTTTTCACACAAACAGCAATAGTTTTTTGCATTCTCTCTCCAGCTACACTGACATATCTAATTTGTCCATCTCTCCTCCTCCTTCCTCCTTTCGTCTTGCCCTCAGGTTAAGTCCTGTTTACTCATTTGACCCCAGTGGTCTGTTGTTTAAAAATGCATGAACAATAAATAAGGATGCTCTCCCTCTTTCGCTGTGTGACTCACTTCATCTGCCCATGTTTGTGCAGAGCTCATTCAGGCTCTTAAAGGAAATGGAAATCTGCTGTAGTGACACCAGGGTGACTAACTGATATCCTATCGGTCAACATTTACAGTTCTTCAGCTAAAAGGTAGAAACCCATCAGGAACTCCACATCCCTAGAGGCATTGGAGCTGATGTTTTTAAAAGGGTCTGGCTGACCCCTAGGACCTTGAAGAGGAAGCTCTTTAAGGATGGAGATACTATGCACAGCATGGGTGTACCCTGTACACTTAATGTAACTTCATATCGTAGAAGGCAATAGTGGGAAAGGTTCCTTGCTTATTCTCACAAAAGTTTGTTGCCTACTACCTGTAGTCATTATGTGTTTAAAGTTGGCCTATTATACTTTTCCTTGTTTTATTTTATATGATGTCATATATAATGTTACAACGTTGGATATTTATATATATTATAGCCAAAGTTTCAATTAATAATAAGGTAAGGTGAGGAAAAGTAATATCTGTCAGCAAGAAAGCTTTTTCTACTTTCATGACGGCTTAAAGATATTTTATCGTCAGCTTGTTTATTGGTGATCTCCTCCGGGAACAGCACACCCACAAAGTGCAGGGACATGCCCATAACCCACTTCGGTCTGGCTTATTACTGGTACTGAAATAAGTTAAAGCGGTGCTGACCAGGACTCTGATCTGGATCATATTTAATGGAGAATATGTACATTTATTTTTTCCCCCCTCTCTGATGTCCTCCAGCTGCTCTGCCTGAACTCTCAGTGATTAAGAGAGTTCCCTGATGGATAAATAGGTTTGCTCGTTAAAAGTAACCTCTCAACTGTAATGTTTGCTATCATTGGCTAATTAGCTCAGTTAGCCATGCAGTTAAATAGCTAAGCAAAAAGAAAAGCCGTCTGTCCATAAGGTAACTGTAGATCTTAGAGTCAAACAAATCAGTTAATTAACCCTCCTGTTATGTTACGGGTCAAATTGACCCATTTTAAAATTATTAAAAAAGTAGTTAAAAAGTATTTTTTGGTATGAAACGATGGTTCATATCACATGTTTATATTACATAGATACAGTTTGGGTCAATTTGACCCAGCAGTCAGTGTTGGAGTAAGTGGAGGCCAAACGGGGTCAGAAGTGTCAAATACTATTTGTTTCTTTACAACTGTGAGACATATACCACCCCAATCTCTCTCGCTCTCTCTCTCACACACACACACACACACACACACACACCATTCTCTTGACCTCATCTGTAAAGTGTGAGAATGCGGGTGTTGTTACGACTTCCCGTGGGCAAACTCCAGTGGACACTCAGCAGGGGAGGGGCAAAACATATAAACATTCTCTGCAAGGGAGTCCTACCGACAATACACTGCAGCTACTTATCATATACTCTCTGTCAGAGCGCTACCAAAATGAGCAGCACAAGTAAACAGATGACAGCCCTGGAGGCTCTGGAACTCTATTTTGATCATGACAGTGAAATAGAGGAGGATATTTCTGAAGATGAAAACCGTCTTTAGGTTTGATTAATCCATATTATGAACCAAATTAGGAAACTGTTATTCATATTCCTCCAAGCAAGACATTCACATCAAAAAATGGTGAAATAAAGCGGTATTCATCCCCAAATATACGTCAGGCAAAACTGTCTGCAGAAAACATAATAAAGACAGTGCCAGGGCCCTCTAGGATGGCAGTGGCTCACGTGACAGACAGCACATCAGCTTTTGAGCTGGGGTCCATAAGTCAAAGGCTGAACCAACAGCCAGTCTGTGGGATGCAGGGACAGCCAGGGTTATATTTTGTGCCACAATGTCTCTGGACACTTTTCATATTTTCTCCAGTAGTCCCATTTGATAATCGAAAGACAAGGGCTTATTCAACATGCTTAAATAAGAGTCATATTACAGAAGAGCGCCCATTTGCGCTTGTTAAGCTAACTGCTTGTTAATGAGAGTTAAGATAAATCTGCTGTCTGTGTAAACTGTTTATCTTGCCACAAATCTTAAACTTCTTACAGATATTGAGTTTATCGTGACTTTGCTGTTGTAAACGTTGCTGTTCCTACTAACAGTCCCAGTAGTAATTTCTTGGTTTTGACACATTTTTAGATGTGTAGCCTGTATTTGTAGTTTGCACTTGCCCTCCAATAAATAGCCTAATAATAAACCGTTTTTTGATTGCTTTTTAAGAATTGCAGCTGAATTGCATGTCTTCCAAACCTCAGTATTATGATCATGTGAATAAATATAAATAAATAAATATAATTTGTT
>OMLP01042700.1:0-18255 GCA_900302685.1 Spondyliosoma cantharus | reverse complement strand
GTCCCCGCAGAGCCTCGTCTTGTCACAGGGCGACTTGCTGCTCATCTAGCTGACGGCCTTCCACACCAGCAGTCTCCACAGCTGGCACTTCTGCTGCGCCATACACACACACACACACACATGCTTTTACATGCTGACACCCATACAGACACACACACACTGGCTCATAGACTGAATCCATGCATCAGTCTACAGCTGGAGGGGAGATAGAAATGTAACCAACGCTGAGAAAAGCAACATGTCTTTGATTGTATAAACGTGTATACGCAAACACTCCGGCACTCACAGTTCACGCACAGAAGCCTGTGTCTCTGGGAAGATGGATCAAAGTTGAGCTGTGGGCACAGGAGGTGGGGCAGATGGAGAGGGCGGCCAGCCTGGGGCACAGCATCACAGAGAGCATGTTTGTGCGAGTGTGTCAGTGTGTGTGTGTGTGTGTGCGTGTGCGTGTGCCTGTGAAGGAGAGAATGTGCCTGCTCAAATTGGATGTTATGCTTTCATCTGTGAGGCAAGTAGGTACAGTATGTGTACATGAGAACGCTTAAAAAAAGCCATGTGAGAGGATGGGTTGGTTTTTGTGTGTGTGTGTGTGTGTGTCCGCGTGTGAGCATTGCGTGCGTGCAAAAGCTCTCGCGTGTGGCCCGCCGAGGCAAAAAACGCACGGGGGCATGAGAGAAAAGGAGACCAGCCTTTCAAACAAGATTAGGGCTGCGGCAGCCTAAAGGCCTGCCCGCCTGGCGACACTCTGCATAGACTGGGTGACATCTATATCAGCACCAGGACGGCAGAAGGCCCGGTCTGCTGCGCCTGCTGACACACGGAGGACAGGAGGTGTCTCTCTGATTGACTGACTGGGGATTTTGACATGTTTTAAAGAGGTTAAACGAGGCTACAGCTCAATTATCTGAAAGGTTCGGGGCCTAACGCCAACTGTCTAAACAGTGTTGCTCTTTTTTCCTCTGGGTTTTTTTTATTTTACGATTATGTAATCACAATCTATCTTAAGACGCGCTGCCCTCATACCACTGCCCACCGTGGTTTCTTTTTTGTTGTCTGCTTTCAGATCAGTCAGATCTTTCATAAAAAGCCAATTTGGCCGTCGTGTTAAAACACAGAGAGATACCACCACAAGCCTTCAGCCTGTTGGTCCAGGTTTGTGTTTGTGTGGAAGGACATATCTGGAGGCTACCACCGTAATTGCTAATCAACTTGGCCGGCTGAGTTAATTGGAGACAAACCAAATTACTGCCATTGAGCACAACATCGTTACCACATCCAAGAAGGGAAGAAAACAAAAGATTCTTCCGTACAAAAACAATTAGAAAATATCAACATATTACCAAAATCATTTAATAACTATATCTTAAAAAAAAAAAGAAGCCTATTGCAGAGCCATAATGCAGATTGTTAGTATAAGGCTTGTATTTCGATAACCACGGACACACTGAAAATGTCTTTTTCGGGGGGGTGAGTATAAATGTTAAAACTCGTTTTTAACTCGTTGTGTGACACTTGTGGCAAGCAAAATGGTCAGAGTCCTCCGAGCCGTCAGTGTGATGGAGAGAAGAAAGGAGCAGAGTGGCTCACATGGCTGAGAAAAAGGTCATTCTGTCCATCCTTCCCGCTCGCCCTTCAAATCAATCAAAAGCATAACAATTGAAAAGATTTTTCATACAAAAATTACACCTTTGGGAAACTGCACTGTACATTATGAGTAATTAAAGACAGAAAAAAAAGGGTTTAAGAGAAGAAAACAGAAGAGGAAATAAAAAAGGGAAAAAAGGGAAGGATAGCTGAGCCGAGCTGGTCCAGAGCCGTCTTCCTCTGCTCCTCGGTGTCCAGTAATAGATCACGAGAAGAAAAGTGGAGAAGAGAAGAGTCGGTGGGCGGACACAGTCATCTACCCGGGGTTGTTTTTCTTCCTTTTATTTGGACTGGGATTGGGATCCAGTTTCAGCTCTCGGTACTGCACCTGTTAAAACACACAGAGACACACACACACGCAGGCAGGCACGCACGCACGCACATGTACGTACGCACGCGCACGCACACGCACGCGCACACACACACACACACACACACACACACACACACACACAAGCACACACCACCCGGTCAGGTGGAAAGAGCAAAGGATGCTTGAATAGCACAGAAACCCTCCAGAGGCTCTCTGAGTCCAGCTGTGTGGAACAGTGGCCTCAGGGAGGGGATTACACACTGATTACAACACACACACACATAAAGACACTCACATGTACGTACACACACACACATACACAAACACAATCCGTGTACGCTGTTCAAAGCTCCGACTACACTCGCCCTCGCACACAAATGTAAGCGTACACACATACTTCCACAGATGTGGGACAGTGGCCTAAGGGAAGGGATCACACAAACAAACAGAGAACAGGGCAAGGCCTCATGGGAAAGCTTGGAGAGACAACAGAGTCATCTCAGCATGGCAAGATGGTGGAAGGAGAGAAAGGGCAAAGAGATGGGAAGGAAACAGAGGGTAGAAAAAAACGCAGCGTAACCCTTTTAAACCCCGAGCCCGAGCTTAGCTGGGAGTTACAGTTAGAAGAGCATAATTAACATGTTATTGATCCTAAATGCTCGTTAAGAAATTTCTACTTACTATTGGCTGGAGAGATTAACAAACACACTGGAGATTTTCACCATGTTTGCATCATTCATGTTCAAAAACAACAACATGCAACCTCCTCTACATCGTTCTCTCTTCACTAGCAGACATGCAGAACAGCATCCTAACATTGGAGTATAACTATTTGGGGTGGTTCAGCTTCTGATGGCATTTGGGAGGAGGAAAGTTCATAATTGAATCAAGGACACCAGAAGGAAAATTAGAGCCCAACTGATGTATTGGTTGGTCGATTATAGCCTATCACAGATCTATCAGTGTCCACGTGTTCTCGGATATCTGGCAGTATGAAAACTTTTTTTTTCATCCATTATGCGGATCAAGATGCTTATCTAAAGATGCAAGTGTGTGATCCATGTACATCTTCGTCATATTGGCATTGACATCGGCCCCATAAATCCAGTATCAGTGGGGTTCTAAATTAATCACATCAATATGTTTCATTATAAAGGCTCACATGATGTTTTGTTAGCCGGTGTGTAAATACAGTATGAGCTGAACAAAACTTACAGATTTGCAACAGTATCGGAGCGATAGTGGTCTCATGTCTGTCAGCTAAATCTGAAGCTAGCAGCTGGTTATCTTAGCTTAGTATAAAGACTATTGCCTGGCTCTGTCTGAAGGTAAAAGAATCCATCAGTATCCATGACAGTAAAAATTACATGTTGTGGTTTCACCCGGCTTGTGTTCTACACTACTTCTTGACCGGGAGCAGTGACTTTCAAGAAATGACTGAGGCCGGCCAAAATAATCTTTCACATCAACCCCCCACAATTTATAATTTTTCACACTTTGTTTTTTTCACTGAAGGACAGAGCCATGCTGGCTGTTTCCTCTGGTTTCTAGTCTGTATGCTGAGCTAAGCTAACTATCACCCAGCTGTAACTTCATGTTTACCGTACATATGAGAGTGGTATCCATCTTCTCATCTATCTGAACACAAGTGACTTCCTAAGTATGTCAAAAGCATTCCTTTAATCCTACAAGTTACCAAGACAATAAATGTCAGACAAACTTAAAGGGGCAGTTCACCCCAAAATCAAATGACATGTTTTCCTCTTAGTACAGCTATTTATTCATCTTAACTGTTTCAGTGTGAGTGTCAAGTTTTGGAGATGTCTGCCTTCTCTTGAATATAATGGAACTGGATAGCACTCGGCTCGCGATGCTCAAAGCGCTGAAAAATCTGAAAAACTCAAGTAGACCACATGATCACTGAGGGAGAGTCACCTGGTTTACCCAAAGGGAACTGATTACCACTTCATGTGATGCTAAGCAAAGACAGCTTGCCGATCTTAGAAAGAAACTGCTCTGAAGTGATGGACACTCAACACACAACAGCATCACAGTGGCTGAGCGTCGACAACCAGAGACTGTCACTCCGCCAGTCTCTCACTTTCAAACGTACACACACTTGTGCATGCACACACAAATACAGTCACTAGCCTAGACAGATTCAAGACACTGACAAGCACTAGCCACTGAATCAGAATACTAATGGAAAAAAAAAAAACAAGACTTAACAGTCACAGCACCAAAGAGCCAGTATTGTCTGTGGGATCCTCCCTAGGCTGATGTACTGTAGGCTACTCTGCCTGTCTGACTGACTGACACTCTCTCTGATTCTCCAGGCAGACAACAAACTGACGTCAATATGGTTTCTCTGTTCTGTCTCATGGTGGGTCTGTCTGCTGTGGACGGGAACAGCGGCGCCTCTCAGCGCTGGCTGGGAACGAGTCTTTATCATCCATCTTCCACTGGTTCCCACTGTCGCTTCAGTGACGCCTCCCAGTACCCTCTGCCTGAAATGTGCAAGTCTGAGCTGCAAGGCGTCTGTGTGCGCTCGAGAATGAAGACGCATATTAGCGCCAGCAAAGAGAATTTACAAACACACGCCCGAGCCTTTCCACATCACACAGAAAGACTCTTGTACTCTTGTCTTCCATTAATATCCCATACAAATCCCCACACGGTATGCGCGGGCAACGGTGTGTTTTGACTCCTCCGTCTCACAGCGGTGGTCACCAATGTCTCGTTAAGGTGGTTAGGCCAGCATGTGTTGCTCTCTACGCCTCACTAGCCAGCCAGACTGCACTGATTCAGATCTGGATACTCCGCACTGTCCACGAGGCAAACTAACATCCTACCAAACAGCTGTACAAACACAACCGGTTTTGCTGGATACGGTGAGAGAGGAGAGAGATGAGGAGATAGTCTGAAAAGGGACGACGAGGAAGTAATCCAGGTGGAGAAAACAAGGGAATAAAGGGGAACGATGGGAAGCGATAGAGAGAATGAGACAAAAATAGACAGAGAGATGAAGGGAGGAAGGGCAGAGAGCAGAATAAACCAACAAAGAGAATAGGAGGGAAAACAAAGAGAGTGAAGAAGATACCGGGTGAGACGGAGGGAGATCTGGACACTCGGCGATGACAGATACTGTTCTCATGTGGGTGTGGAGACTTTTACAGCCCTGCCAACTAAAGCAGACAACGGAGAGAACACCCAGGGGACAGAGAGGGGTTTATACGACCCCATCTGTGTGTGTGTGTGTGTGTGTGTGTGTGCGCGCGCGAATGTGTGTGTGGCGGTAGTTTCGTTAGGGGACCATGACAGTCCTGGCAGAGTGCCCACATCCACTGCGATCAATGACAGTGGTGCATCCATGGGTGAAGAAGTGACTGAATGGTTGAATGATTTAATTCACTCATGAGTGAAGGAGTAACAGCACATCTGCATGTAGCACTGATATGCGGACAAATACCTGCGATTGCAAGGAAATTCTCCCAAAACTCACCTTTTATTAAAAATAAGTTCCCCCCATATGAACTTACTCTCACTCGCTGTTTGCTGCCAGCTTCAAGCAAGCTAACGCGGATCCAAAAGTAGGACAGATATTTTACGGGATCGACGACTGTTAGTGGGACCATTATACGGCCAAACGCCTACAGCAGCAAAAAAAAGGGAACAGGCAATTTAATTCTGCGTGTTGACATTCCTGTCCAAACAAAACTCTTTGTGAGCGCAGGCAAAGAAAAAAGTTTGCACGTCAGTAGGAAAAAGTCAGGTTTTTTTTTGTTTCTCTTGAAGGGTAGTGACAAAAAGAAAGGGTGAAAAAAAACAAACAAAAAACAATATCTCAATCAAACAGGAGTTTGCTCTGTGAAGAGCTGCCAGCCAAGAGAAATGGGGCTTATGCGTCACGGGTTCAATTCCACCTTACAGGTGACAGGCCTGCGTGACGCTATACCCTTGGCTCCCCCGCTCACCTCACCTAATAACACACACACACACACACACACATACACACAGAAGAAGAAAACAAGAGCTAGTTAAAGTAAAAAAAAAAAAAAAAACAGAAGAAAAGGCAGAGGAGGCGAGGAGAAAGTGGGACGTTAGCAAAATAAAAGAAACCGGGAATTGGGTGAAAGTAAAAAAGTGCGGTAATGCGGCAAGCACATAAGCAATTTGGTAGCGCGAGTGGGGAGCTTAAAGGGAACATCGACAAGAGAGGCAGTGGGTAAAGACCCAGCGCCGCTCAAAGGCTGCTCCACCCTCGCTCCTCTCCTCTCCTCTTCCAAATGTTGACAGTACAAGTGCAAAACAGGCTTTGAAGTGTGCTCTGCTGAAGGGGCGCCGTGTACCGTGCATCGTGCTTCGTTTAACAGTGATACCCACAAAGCATCCTGGGACCTGCTCTTCGTTCTCTCTCTGCCTCTCGTTCTCTCTCTCTCTCCCCCTCGCGCTGAACCTTTGACAGTGTTTTGATGATGCCAGTGTGGGCAGACAGACAAGGCGAAAAACCAAGGTGGGTGACAGTGAGCGAAAAGAGGCGAATAGGCGAGTAAATAAATGAAGTCAAGAAAGGCAAGGGAGCAACATTTTAATGATACTATGTTATTCTGTTTTCCCGTCCCCTTTCAGGGGAGCACAAACCTCAGCGGGTTTCATCTCATGTGATGACTAATGGAGCATAAGGGTTATTAAATGTTTCCAGGGAAACACTAGCGTCTATAGTTCACACGTCTGCAGATCGGAGGATTCAGCACTCATGTCTACTGCTGGGAAAGAAAAGGGATGTCAAGGTGACATAAACCAGAGAGCTAAAAATTTACAAAGTGAGGAAAGTTTTGCCTATTAGCTGCTCTGGCATGACACATACTGAATAGTGACTAATTGGCTACTTGCAGTGAAATGTTTAAATTTGTCACAAAAAGCGGAGAAGGACAAAGAGGAGGAGAGAGAGACCTCTGCTAGATCGAAGTAATGACATCTGGCTACGATTCAACCTTTAACTATCCTGCCTTTTGACCCCGGTGTGTCCAGGGAGGTTTCATCCCCAACATAAATGTTGTCTAAAAATATTAACCCGACTCCCCTCCGCTCATTAGGCGCTAAATTGGAATTCATGCTTATTTTTGTACCGGGGGTTTGATCCAGCTACTTTACACCGATCATAAAGGGCCACTTGGCATGCTAATTGCCTTGGCCCTACTTATGCACTCCCTAGCTCACATGGCTAATGGTGTCGTAAAACATACTGGTGTACTGACACCTCCCAAACGCCAGGTAGGGAATACTTTGCACTATAAAGGTGCTCAGTTTGGCCTCGTTTAAGAGGACATGAAGGATTCCCTGATAATGACCATAACGATAGCTTACACCGGTGAAGGATCCAACAGGACACTGTTGCCAGGAGAGGGGCAGCGGTTCTCTCATGCACACATGTCGGCCTTTAACACTGCTGCTCACAGAGAGACATAATGATTTAAGTAAACTGTTCAGGTGGTAAAAAAAAGGTAACTCTGCCTGTTGCAGCTTCCATGCACCAACAGGGATTTGGTTTTTAAAGGGTGTTTGACGGTGCTGTTAGGGGCCCAGTGTCATAGGTTTAAAGAGCCTGGAAGACTGAAGGACCTTCCATTAACAGTGCGACTGATGTGTTGTTGCCAGCAGCCCTACAACTAATTATTCTGCAGATTACTTTCACGGTTTATCGGTTTATCATAGTTTATAAGATGTAAAAAAGAAATGCTCAAAAGTATGATGAAAAGCAAGTTGTTTTGTCCAACCAACAGTCCAAAACTCCGAGATTCTGTGTTTACCATCACTCATGACAAAAAAGCTGCAAATCCTTCCATTTAAGAAGCTGCAGCTTGCAAATATTTTACATTTTTGCTTGAAATGACTGTGAATGATTGTCTTTTGATAAATGAATCAATCAAAAGACTAATCTTTGCAGCTCTACACTAAATGCCAACTCTCTTTTATGTTCTATAACTTCTGTAATTCTGTACTGTAAGGCTGTACAACTACATAAGCTATGATGGACTGTGGTCCGGTGTGGATGCCCTTTGTATATAAAGTCATTAGAGCCTCATCAGTTCTGTCTGCACCGAAGCACCTCCAAATGATGCGGAACACTGCACTGAAACACCCCCAACCTACCTCACATGCCCTACTGCTGGGTGAGCATGTGTGTGTGGGATTATGTGTGTGTGTTAGGTCACACCAGGGCCCTGAAATAGCATTTCATTAGTCATCCAGGGTATCAGGCGTAGTGGGCCCTTGCACCAATGCCAGTAGGTGCCATGGGCCATTCCCGCGAGGGGGATGCTCCATTTGGACCCCAACACCTCTGTGTATCATCTCCGAGCCTAAAGGGCATAATCCCCACAGACGGCGTTGACCCAGGAAGGCGGGGGCAGGCAATGAGGTGAACCCGCCACCGCAGGCAGCAGCGGGACGCACCGCAGAGCAGAACGTTCTGGTCTGTTTTTAGCCAACGACCGCAGTGCGGGGTGTCTTCACAGAAAATTAACTTTTGGATTCAGTGAGAAAGTGATCAGTGAAGGTCTCAGTTCTGAACAGCTGACTTAGCAGTGAATCTGAATTTTAATGGTCATATCTTACTGATACAAACGAGGCTGCCATGCCTTCGATAATCAAACTAGTCATCCCCACCGACCAGTCAACTCTTCTTACTTTCTGTCCTCATTCCTCCTTCGGTTCCTCTATTTCCATCCTCATCTTTCCTCCCCTGAAATCTATTCTTACCCCACTCTCCCCTGGTCTTTCACCCTCATTACTCGCAAAGCCTCCAAACTGTCAGTTAAACCTGGCAACAATTACCATTCCAACAGCTGCAGCAATAACCGCTACAGTAGCACTTACAGTATTACTTATACAGTAGGCACAACTCCAGCAGCACGGGCACCAGACCAGAGCACCACGTCTGCCCCCACCTTTCCTAGCCAGCAGGCCCTCATTAGGGGCCTTGTAAAGGCCTTATACCTGCCGGGGCTGGGCCCCTTCACTGCTCCATTCCACCAGGCTCCAGGTGTGTAAGGTGGCTGCACCTCACCAGAGGGGACAGCTTGGGCTCATTTAAGCCGATGGCTACCTGCTGCAGCAGTAGGCACCAGGCCCCAGTAAACGAAGAAACTGTAAAACTGCAAGGGGGCCAAAAGGGGGAAACACGGGGGGTTGGCAGGGGTGTGCATGGGAGCAAGGATTATGACCCTGTAAAGATGAAAGAAGTTGTGGGCAACAAGCGATCAAAGAGGAAGTGTGTCAGTGCTGATGTGGCAGGCGATTGGTCGTATCAGAGGCCCTGGGTCGTTCAGCCTTGGCCTGCATGTGTGTTCATCTGTGCGTGTGTATTGAACCCAGCACAGCAGGGCCTAACAGCCACAGCGGACACCATCGGTGCTGGATATCACAACGACTTTCACAAGCTGCCGCTTAATTGCAGTTTAAACTGCACTTTGTCCCGAGCAGCACAGCACGTTACGGCTAACATCCACACACACATACACATCCACACAGCATATTTTACCTAACGAAGCATCTGTAGTCTTCAGCCACAAAGTTAATCTGATCTCACGGTTAATGTAGAAGCAAAACCGCATGGGGCTGGTTAACTGTTGGTTTACACTCTGTTTCAATTACTAGCATAGCTGGGAAACAACAGCTAATCGTAATTGTGTGTGAGTGTATGTGTATGGAGTCAATCAATCTAGTTATGTGCCGGGCACTAAACTCACTTAACCTCGTTATCTTATTACACAGCCCCAGCTCTGAATGTGGAAATTGAATTAGACTAGGAAGCTTTTAATAGGAAAACACAGAAACGACTTTAAAACAATTAGATTAGATGTGTGCGTGGCTAAAACAATGGAAAGTCAGTTCACATGAAAGCGTGCCAGTGAGGAGCCGATGACTGAGAGGAAGAAAAAAGAAAGAAAACAGACGGAGTTCGAGAGAGGGGAGATCATAAAAGGAGCCCTAACCCTTGCCCATGTCTGGAACTGACAGATGTGTTGTCAGAGAGATATAAAAGATGAGACAAAGATGAAAGCCGAAGGTTCACCCACCACTTGTACATCTGAGGGCACTCGGGACAGAAAGTCTAGCAGCTCATTGTTATCAATGGTGTAAGGGTCTCGCAGCTTCTTGGTGAATTTATTCACCCCTGTAGAGAGAGAGAAAAACGTGGGGTGGGGGGTGGGGAAGGTGGAGAAGAGTTGGTGAACTGTCTGTGGTGGAAGTTGTTAGCCTTTTATGCGTTGTTGCACTCTCTGAAAATGCGCTCAAGTGCACTCACAGAGAGAGTAATGCAAATTTCAACTCTTACATATATTTACATTTAATATACCTTTCTAAATCTAATAACTTAGGCTTACATGTAAATGTTAAATAGGTTTTATACATCTTTTATATCAGCTCACCCCAGGCTAGCACAATGTATCTCAGAGGGATGAAGTAGATGATGGTGGTGGCCAGTCCAAGAGCCACAATGGCCAGCCAGCTTAAGAAAGGCACAGTCCAGTTAAATGTGCTGCAAAGAGAGGAGAAAAAAAGAGACCGTAAACATCAGGAGACATGGCAAAACATGCAGAGAGGAGTAGAGAGTCAGAGAGGGCATTTTAATTCTTTTCTCAAGCAAAGCAAGCTGATCCGGCTGCCCCCCGCAATACAAATTCATCACACTCACTGGAACTTTGCAGGAGGAAATAACTTCACCCGAAGTCTTACAGGGTGAAAATGTGCTCCGACTCAATGCAATTCTCACTATATAATCAGTAAAGTGCCCTAAACCTTACAGAAACACAGGTCAGAGATGTTTCAGTTTGATTTAAAATGTGTTTACTTGTACCTGAAGAAAGGATCTGTGGCCGGCCTCCCTTTTTTTACTGCAGCTTTTAATCAAAACAAAATTCCCCGCCTCCCCTTCCCCTTTGTACGTCTGTGTATGTGAAAGTAAAGCCACCCATGTAAGCAGTACAGTAAATAAGTGGATGTGAGCGTGTGTGTGCATGTGCAGCGACGTGTGTTTAATCTAGTCTGTAGCACTAGATGATTCGGTTAAGAGGTCGTGCAGGGTTAAGTGAGATGTGATGGACATAAAGACAGACAGCCTGTGTTTTTGTCTCTCGGGGTTGAGTGTCACGCCGACACAGTTTCCTGAGAGCGGCACAGAGTTATATTCAGTTAGGCTGACAAGGGGAAGCGGGGCAACCTAGCATTGCGGAAAAAACACACAGGGACGTGCGGAGCAGAGCAGAGCGGGCCGGGTGCCGAGGAGCGGGCTTACGACTCACTTCTTTATCCTCTCGCCATAGGAGGCTACTTCATCCAGTGCATTCTGCACGCTGATGCACACGTCCTGAATGGCATAAAGCTTGTTCATGAAGCCCTTTCTCTCCGAGTCCTGCAAGAGGACAGATAGAGATGTAGGCAAGGGGGGAAAGAAAGCGAGGGTGAGGGAGGAGACAGCGAAGAGAGGGGAGGAGAGGAGAGACAAGACAGAGGCTGGGCACAGGCATCTTTGTGAAAACAATACATTTTAAATAGCGTCAAAGATTTGGAGTGGGGAGCCAAATCACCGGATATCCTGCATGAACTGACGGAGTGCTTTCATTCCAGGCAGTAATAGAGATATAAAGTCAGCAGAACAAATCAAAATGTTTCCCTCCTTACAAAAGCTCACACAGGAAAATTTGAATATGTGAATAGAGAGGCAGAATTAAACTGAAAGCCAAATGGATACATCAATTTTTGGGCGCTCTTTCTCCCTCTCTGCTGCTGCCAAGACAGCTAGGAAGACCGGGCAGAGCCCTCTTTTGTTCTACTAGCTGGCACACTGTGATGATGTCACCAGCAGTGACATCATTATCATCCTTATTAACGCCGGCACCCACCATGAAGAGCTCTTCCTTTTCAACTTTTGAGTATCGTGAGGAGTCGGGGGAAAGAAACCACAAACTAGGCAGGCAATCTAAAATTTACAATCCCCCTCTCTCACTGAAATAAAGTGAAGAATTCAAGAAGTCATGCAACAGTCAACGAGCTGCCTGCTGACTGACTGACAGGCAGGGACAGGATGGATCTGGACGGAATGAGGTGACAGGGAGTGATCTAGAGCCGCTGGCTGAGTGAGGACATCAACACGCAGACTGGTTGCGGCTGGATGTGATTGGTGGGCATGCTTGGGAGACAAAAAAGGGGGCATGACATGAAGAGCAGGACCATTTGTTCCCGGAAGAAAGTAACAAGAGAGTCCAGCGGGACTGTCATTGGTGGTCAGTTTACAATATGGGTCATTTGAGCAAACTGGCAGAAGCCTAGACAATCTAGGATCATCCAGTTCGAGTATGTAACCACACCAGCATGCATACGACTATAAAAAACATTTTTATTGCTGATATATTGCCTGCTAATAATCTTTTTGATCGGATGAACTGATGTGCTTTTTCCCCCTATTGTTGAGAGTATTAATGAACACTTGTGAACACTCAACTAAAGATGCCAGAAAGTTTCATGCTTTAGATAAGAAAGAATCTGGATTTCATAAGGCTGGGAAAACAAAGTATTGCACAGCTGTTTGTGAGTTAATTAACTGCAAAATGGACCGGAAAAGTTTAAAGAGGAAACAGAAGATTTTTTTTTTTGTTAGAGAGGTAGCATTATAAAGCGATGGCTTTGTGTTATTGATGAAGATGAATGGACGTTGTTAGATTAGAGAAGTAATCCTTATCGTTATGACCAAAGAGGACAGTGAAGCAGTCAAAGACATGAAACCTCCGGGACCCCAGAGGCCTTTACCGCATTTCACTCCATGAGACCAGTCCGCCCTCCACCTCACCACAACCCTCCCATTGAGACCCCAAACACCCAACCCTCCCCACACTGCCCTGAAACCCACCCTCTTCTTTTTACTCTCCATCCAGGATCAGATAATGTGAAAAATGAACCATGGAGCAGCCAGGGAGACCACATGGCCTCCCCTGCAAAACCACACAAGACAAATAGATATAATTAGACAGCCTCCCTGGGTTATTTTTCTTCGCAAATATTTTACAAGACTCCCTTTCTTTCTTTTTCTCTTTCTCCTCCTCTTCTGCGTCCTTTCCTCAGAGTCCATCTGTTTTTCATTGCTCGCTAAAACAAATCTCAGAACGCAGGGTCTATTGTGCTGGGCTGGGTTAGGCCGAGCTGAGCCGGGCTGGGCCCGGTCAGGCCGTTTTATTTTCGGGCCCGGACTCAGGGGAGAGTGTTTGAGGGCCAGGGGAGTGGTGTGAGAGAGCGGGCGGGGGTGGAGAGGATAAGTCAGAGGTCATCGGAGTATAAACCATTGCCACATGCCCCTCGGACTGCGGTCTGACTCGTATTTCCTGTCTTCAAACACGACTCGGGGAGGCGGGAGGTAGCAATAACACAGAGGGCCACGGAGAACCTTGTTTTCCCAGCTTCCCCGCACACTGCGCACATATGGAGCCAGGCAACCTGTTCTTATAATGGAACCTAATACGCACACAAACACACACACACACACATACGCACACCCTTCAGCTATTAGATAAGGTTGATCTGCACACCTGGTCTTGTGGCTCTGCAAACGATATTATGCTCCGATATGGATTTGACGAGGGCCGTCGACTTCTGAAAGAAGTTTCTTTCTCTACCGAACAAGTTTGTTTGGACTGCAATGTCATCGCTGACACTGAGGTAACTGATACAGAAAGATGAGGAGGGAGACATGTCATTCACACATCACAGTCAAGGTTAGAAGAAGCTTTCTCTCTCTTAATTTAGATTTCCCACCAAATGGAGGAATATTTGAGGATGAGGTGAGCTTCCTCAGACACGTTTGCACATCCTCAAGAGTGGATCCATCACTGGCATAATAAGTACTCCATTCTGCAATGCTTGTGCTGTGTATTACACAGGAAGAAGGACCCAGGGCCGGTATTTCCATCTGTCTATTCCTGTGTCTATCAGGGAGACTAAGTGGCTTTGTTTGGAGACCTGAAGGCAAGACTAATAAAATGAAATCTGCGAGGCCTCTCTCACGCTTTGACTTGGCTACAGTTGCACGTCAAGTTAATGCTCAAGTATGCCACAAATCCCGGCACCTCTGACAACAGCGCTCTGAAGGATGATGCCGCATGGCTTGAATCATTCAGACAAATAGTGTAATAAGCCTGCCTAATGACTTCAGCATCATGCATTTTAATTGACTGCGACCGTAGGTTAATCTGCTATGTGTCACGCTGACATGGTGACAGTAACTCCGAGTTCAGTCTGCGTGTTCCAAATTGTCATTGCAGACGACTGACAGAACATTCATTCCCATGTGCTGTAAGAAGTAGACGTGATACGTTTACTTTTCTGTCAGCTTCTAATACCATGTTCATACGTATAGGAAGTGTAAAATAGTGTTGTTCGTGCAGTTGCACTCTTGCAATGTCAATGAGTGGGATTAATCCTTAAAATGGGGCTTGCAACAGTTTTAGCTTTTTACCGTGTGATAACCATCTCAGATAATATCAGGGTATACGGTTTTTATTATAATCATTGAAATCTATTACAATGACCCATGATAACGGAAGGGTATTTTGGTTTTATTTCATGTCCTTACAGACATGAAACTTGAAATATTAAATTTTTCAATATGTTAGAATTAAAATGCACAGGGTATATATATGTTATAGCTGTCAGCTTTCTTACCTTGAAATCAGTGTATGGCTGCAACCCTACCTAAAGATCTGAGACTTACTTTATGTCACAACTATTTTGATATAAACCGACTTCTGAAGAGGAGGCATAATGTTTGCATATACTGTAGGAGCACTAACATTAAATGAAAACAAATTGCATGCAAGAATATAGAAACACTGAACATAAATTAGCATCCCCAGTTGTGTCTTGACAGAATACATAAGAGGAGAGAATACATACGGTTATAATTAATTTTTTGAATGCCCATGACCATCGGTACTCTAATGCAATACACCAGTAATTTGTGGAACACATACTCCAGAGTGTTTATGTAATATACATGCAAAGGAATCATTATTATTCATTTATCTTTGTCTTTTCCTGCGTGGTCTATCTATCGTTATGAAAATCATTTGTTTTTTAAACTATTGTATAGCAAAGGGTCAGGAGTTAAGGGTAACGACAGACTGCATCCTACTGTGTATTAAGTGAAAAATTGCACTGAGATGATCTGTTTACCCCGTGAATGAAATGTTTCTATGTGCAGGAGAAACTCTTTGACATCAATTAACTCTCATCAGGTCGCTGGGAGAAATATTTCCTGAGTCTTTGTTGGCAGAGAGCCGTTTTAATTGCACGCATGCCGCTTAAAGACAATAAATGCATCTTTTGTGGTTATGTCCAAAGTTTGCATCATTGTTTCGATGTGCGGAGCGGGGATACAAAATCGCAGCGAAGCACCCATCAGTTCAGCATCGAGCCACCCCGTGTGCAGCAGGCTGCATCATGGGAGTGCTCCCATCAGGGAAGACAGAGACGGGAAAAGGCTCGTTAAAGTGATGCGAGCTGTTTGCATGCGTTAAGGAGAAACAACCCTCAGTGACACCAGAGAGAGCCCAGGGACACACACTCCCTCACACACACATGCGTTGAAACAGCCACGTTAGGCTAACCACATTGCACTTGCTGGTAAATTGTGGTAAACAAATGTGGTAAACTCCTTGAAACACTGGATTAAATATTTAACAAAGGGAAAATGCACAATGCCTCTGTGTGCCTCGACTGCTCCATTTCTCTTTCAGAGAGATAGCATCACGGAAGAGCACATCTAGATGCAAAAAGTGCAAAGTGTGCAGTTGTAAACTTTGCAAAGACAGTTTGCTCTTCACTGACCCAAGGCCTAGAGCTAAACAAGAGAGAGGTCACTGAGGACTTAGCCTATTACGCTGGACTCAAATATCTGTCCTATATCTACTGGGTGGAAATAGAGAGAGCCATTTGAGACTGTTTTAACCTCCGATCACATTGTTCTCCCTGCTGGGTTACACCATAAAAATGATAAACCTAACCGTTATAATGTAGCAGCATATATCCCATCACACCACAAAATGAGTCTGAACCACAAGTGGCTGCTGCTCATTGCCGCTGTGCTAAAATTGCACCTGTTTTTCTTTGTTTTTCTTTGTGCCTCTCTCACACTGGCAGCACAGTAAAAATTGAAATGTCATATAAAACGTGACAGGATGCTAATATGTGGCTCCCAGAGGGCATCTGAAAGCGCTCTTGTTGATTTTGTAACTGCAGAGGGAGACGGCATCCCTCCCATTTCCACCCCAGGAAAAAAGGGAAGAAAAAAAACCAGTGAAAAGTTGAGCAAGTTGAGGAATGCTTTAGGGGTGACACAAATTCAATTTCCAAAGCCTGCGCAGAAATTAGGGATGACAGAATAATAAACACAGCATACAATGTGCTAGCATCTACTGCACAGAATCTACTGTATGCTTAAAAGTCGATGTGCTGCCACCTCTCTTAAAAATCCATTTGAATTTCTTAAAATTATCGCAATTAAATAAACATAAAAAATATTTAGTGATTGATGAAAGTGCAACACTGTTTGCAAGTGGGAGAGGAGGCTTGATTGGTTCATTTGGTGGAATTCAGATCAGTTGAGTAGTCTTACATGGGCATCAGTTCTGAGTCGAATCAGTTCCATGTTCAGATATTAAGCAAGCAAGAATACTGTATGTATGTGGTTTAGGTACTGTGGAAAATGCTCCAAAAAGTGTGTGTTAGTTCATTTATGTTCAAAGGTGATAGTAAACATAGTTATTTCTCACACGTTCATAGTGAAACTGTCTTACAGCTGCAGTCAAAAGTAAAATTCTCTTTTGCATTTCCTATAAACATATTTCCTCCAATTTCTGACTAATCTTGGCAATGACATCCTGTCATGTTATCAGATTTTCACCACATAATTATCATGGCAAACAAATTTATGACATCATCCCAATATCTATAAAAAATTGAAAAAATTGCTAGCAATCAGAACTATTTGAACTTGGTTTTCCACTGATGTACTAACCCAGAGAAATTCAAAATCTTACTAGAGGTAAAGTTGTGTTCCATTGTCGCCTGTCGCTGTAACTTCTAGGGAAACATTAGATAATTGTCAGAGGTTGAACATTTCATCCCGAGTCATGCCAGACAGATTTAATCAAATTAAGTTGTTTGTTTTCATTGTCCCCTCTAGCGGAAGAGAAAACATGCTGTGTGCTGACACAGTTCAGCTCCTAGAATGGTGGTACATTATGTAAGCCAATAACTGCCCTAAAAAATTAATAATAACTAATATGTTCCATTGGTGTCTATTCCAAGCATTGCCAGCTCCACTGGGGATGTGATGAGTCACAGATTCTACCCACTGGGAGTTAAGAGAGGCCCCTTAAGGAAGAAAAACAACAACTTGGGAACCCAGTGGCCTAAAAGAACATCTCCCCTCTTTGCAGGAAATGACAACAAGACGCAACAAAGGCCCTGCGACCGGCCTCAGATACCACCATGCAACCTGGCACCTCGCCAGCGCCACATGAAAGAAGCAGATGTTCCTCTTTTTTTTTTTTGGGAGGCTGCGGTTTTAATAAATAATTTATCCCATACAACAACTAATCCACGAGTGAATGTGGGGAATACATCTCTATTTCCCTCCCTCTCTTTTTATCATAAACACATAAATATCTGTTTAACCAGGGTGTTGAGATGCGCCGCACGTCCTCCTGGCCCTCATCAAGCGGCTGGCACACACAAAGGCCACGCTGAGATGTGAAGGGGGCGGCTTCGCTCCCATAGGCCCAAATGTGAGGAGAGAGTTTGTGCACGCACGCCGACACGCAGTTTTTCTTGGAGAATATCTGTGTGTGCTGAGGGGTTGCGACCACAAAGCCAAAGTCAAACTCCAGTTAAGACTGTCAGCTGAAGGTGTACCAGGCAGACACAATGCTCTCTCTAGCACTAATTAGTCTCTTCGCCCAGCGTAGTCCCACAGCGAGGATAAATATACACATATCTAAAAGAGAGGGATAGAGGGAAAGAGAGAATGAAAAGGAAGAGGCGGTGATAGTGACTTATTTTCAGTTTGACCTCCGCTTCCTATCCTAAAGAGAAAGGTTTCTGGTGATATGAGTGTGTGTGTGTCTCTAATGTGTCTGGGTGGCAGGAGGTTGTTTGCCACTGATCATCTTTACCCATCTCCCCCTGGGGCCTCTCATCACCTCTGCCACACCAGCCACTCCATCAGACTCAAGGTCGGGCGC
>OMLP01042684.1:2500-14076 GCA_900302685.1 Spondyliosoma cantharus | reverse complement strand
TCCAGGCGACTCTCAGGTCTGTGTTCAACTGTTTCTAATCTTTTCGTGTCTTTCGTTCCACATTGACTTTGTTCTTTAATGTCTGAAGGACTTCACAAACTTTAAAAAGAGATAAAAGTGAATATAAATGTGCTTCATGACTCAAACCTCATCCTTCAGGAAACAAACTCTTTTCACCTTCAGAGAAAGTTTCAAGTTGAATTTAAAACACTAAACTAGGTGAACTAGTGATCGGATGACTTTCCTGACTGAAGATCATTTACATTTTGTTTTTATAAATTATGATCATTACTCGTGTCAGTTTGTAAGCATTTTGTTTCATTGTTAGCGTTTTATTAAATTCTATTAAAATCTTTAAATGGTGAAGTTTTGATAATAAACCCAATTAAAGTCAGTCCATTGAAACCTTTCAGTCATTTCAGACATCTGATCTTAAACCGTCAACAGTTATAATTGTTTTAAAGAACTGATTTTATTACGTGCACATTTTTAATTATAGACATTTTTCACCACAGTCTTTTTGTTTTATGTCATGTAGTTCTTCTGTCGTGGCTGCAGGGCTTCACTGCTTTTATCTAACTAAATGTTGTCTGATGCAACATTTCTCTTTCATGTCAGTCAATGAAGGTGATTGATTGAAAACAAAAACGAATATTGATAATAAGATAGACATAGACTAATGTTTGGGTTGTCAGGTTCGATTTATAGTCATTTATTGATGGATTAACTTCTGTACATTAAAGAATAAACACCAACCGAAGAGATTTGTTTTCATTATTGGTGACAGATCTATCCGGGCTATCTTAAAGGACTTATTGACTTTTAGACGTTTTACAAATGATTTGTTGTTCAGAAGGCGTACCTGTGTGTGTGGCCTGCTGTTGTTTGAGAATAAAATCTGATTATTCAATTTAGAAATTAATCTGTCATGACTCAGAAGCTTCGAACAAACCCAAGTTCATTTCATGTGACAGAAAAAATCTGAACAAAAAATCAACAAAACAACAAAAAATCTGCAAATAAAATTGGACATCAACAGTTTAAATCATAATGAATGGAAACAATCAACACTGTTAATCCTGCTGTTGATGTGTTTGTGTGCAGGAGGCTGAACTCTGACGAGGTCCAATAAGTTTGTATGGATTGTTTTCGTGCGACCTTCATCTGTGTGGGTCCCAGACTGCAGCGACTTTAACTGTTCCTCTGGACACTTTTCTCTCGTTTCTGTTTTCTGTTGTTCTGTAGGAGATTTGAGCGTCAGGAACAGGAAACAACCAGCTGAGATCAACTCAGCCTGGAGACCAGACGCTTCCCAACACAACACTCAGGTGCAGGTCTGGTTTCAGGAGCTGCTTTGGGGAACGCCGACAATGACAACCAAGCAAAAGAGGAATTAAAAGAAGAAGAATATCCTTAAAAACTGGAGGCAGAGAATTGTGTGACACTTGTTGATGAGACGAGCTTGAAGTGAAGGAAGGAGAGGAGAAGGTTTCTCAGTTTCCTGGATTCAGTCTTTCCTCATGACGATCGGAGAGACTGAAGAGTCTGTGACATGTGGAGGACAAAGGAAGGCAGCAGGAGGAGGAGGAGGAGGAGGAGGAGGGAACATGAAGCTGTCCGTCACCACTCTCAGCACTATCGCCATCCAGGCCGGCCAATCACAGATTGTCGTCTCTGTTCTGAAGGTATGTAAAGAGACACAAAGCATTCAGCTTGTTGAGCTCTGATAACAAGCGACAGCAGCCTCCAGACTACCTTAAAGGGAAGATCTGAGGTGGAGGAGGAGAAGTCACAATAACCAGAACATTCATTACACCTTTCTGACTTCTACAGTTTCCTCCTCTGGAAAAATGCCACATCTAAATAAAACACTGGTGCGATCACTCACACAGTAAAAGTAACTGATTCATGATCTGCTGATGGATCTGATGAACTCTGAGACGCTGTAACACGTGGACACACGATAAAACGAGACGACTGAAGAACATAATGAGACTGTACTTATAATATGCTAATGATATATTCTGTGATCACTCTTCAGAGATACAGACGGTGAATATTGTGTAAATGAGGCAGATCATCTAATCAGGAGATGATTGATCGTGTGTTCACTTCTTCACCTGATGAAGACAGAAGTGTGCCGGCGTCTTTTTTATCTTGATCACTTCTCTTTCTTCCAGTAACTGACTCTAACTCGAGTTTGTTTCAGGCGCCTCTGACTGTCAGAGTAAATGAGCTGCTAATTTGAGACTCGCCCTTTTCAACCTTTCAGCTACAGAATTAGACGACCAACTGTCAGTGTGATATGAGAGCAGCTTCAGTTCATTCAGCCGGATTTCTTCTGTTAGCTTTCAATCAGTGAGTGTTTTGATTCTGCTTCAGGAGAGACGAGCTCGCTTCTGTCCATGTGCTGTTTCCTGTTATAGACAAACTATTTACTGATGCTGCTGTGTGTGTGTGTGCGTGCGTGTGTGTGCGTGTGCATGTGTGTGTGTGTGTGAGGCTAGCAGCTGATTCCTCTCAGTGTTTTGAAGGTGAGTGTGTGTTTATAAATGTGTTCATACGTGTGTGTGTGTGTGTGTGGGGGGGGGGGAGATTTAATTTCTCAATGCTCTGGTTATTGTTTTAAAAGTGTGGGAGTGTTGGTGTGTGTGTGTGTGTGTGTGTGTGTGTGCGTGCAGAGTGGGTCTCTGGTCCACCTCCAGCTGGTCCAGGTCCATCCAGGCCTCTGTGAGATCGGATCGAACCAGGAAGAAAACCAGACGCTGATCCAGGAGCAACAGCAGCTGATGGACAAACTCAAGGTAAACACAGACAGAAACACAAAGACGCAGGTGGCGTCAGGTCACCTGATGCTGGACGCCACGTCCTGACGTCTCGCTGCTTCCTGTTCCACTAGATTCTGTAATACTTCAGTCAACATGTCTCTCATCGATCGTTCTGATGTGTTCCTGTCATTTACCAACATAAACAAGTTTTTACTTTAAAAAGAAAAAGGCTACAACTGCCTTCAGATTTAGCAGCACTGTGACAGAAGGTCGGCTCAAAGGTTTGCTTTAAAACACTAAAGTCGTGATTGTTGCTAACGTTAAAGGGACTGTGGAGAACCTGGTTTCTTTTGTGGGGGGTTTGGTGCTGTAAGCATGAACTGTCTTTTTTTAAACCTGTCGTTATCCCAGAAACATGAGAGGGAGGTGCTGGCTGTGGTGGAGAAGAGCCGACAGAGCAAGCAGAGGAGGAGGAGGGATGAAGGGATGATGGAGCAGAAGAGGAGCAAGAAGCAGGAGGAGGAGGAGGGAGTGTACAAGGCCATGAGTTCATCTCTGAACGAGGGGTGGTTGTTGCTGCTCCGCCTGCTGGAGAGACGACAGGAAGTTCTGCAGCTGGCGTCAGACTTTTACTGCCGAACACTGGAGGTACGAACATCAGCAACGTTCACGCACAGCTTCATTCACACTGTGAGCCACTGAAATATAAAGTGAGTTCATCAGTAGCATTCATATCGTTTTCTCCACAATAATGCAGGCGATTCTTTAAAGCGAGCAAAAACGAATGGACATCAAATTTCCTGGCTCCGGTTCTTGTTCTCCAGAGGATAAACCCTTTAAATGTACCAAAATACAGCAGAGTCTGTCTGTTTCTGCACAGTGAAGGGGGAATTTGTCTGAACCAGACTTCTGAAATAAGTTTTTGAGGAAAATGTGTCTCAAACAACTCAATATATCTTAACTTATATTAATCTTATCTTAGCAGTTCTCCAGATGCAAAGACAATCTCCTCTAGCTCACCCAGAGAACCTTAACTAGCATTCACATAAATAACTGAGGGATCAAAAGATGATTCTTCTTTTTTTCTTTTGTTCTTTTACTTCACTGAATTACTGCACAGTTTCACCTAAAAAGCCCCAAAAGCCCATAAACAACATCAGGGCAAATCACTCTGAACCATGTGATGCAAACCTGCAGAAGACATTTCAATTCAGTCTCAATCAAAGCAAAACAGAAGCAGCCAGTAGTGTGGGATCAAGGCTGTGACACAACAAACCTGCTGCAACAAAGACCGACTGACCTCACGTCAAAAAGCTGCACCTGAACGCACCGCAAAGACGTCAGCTGGCACCTTGTAGTGTAGAGTTCTGCAGCTGCATGAGAGGAAATATCTCTCTTCAGATTTACACATTTGACTCCACTCTCGTTTATTCAGCCGCTCATAACCAAGAACATGTCTGATGAAAAGGTGTAAGAGTGAGTGGTGAAGAGGTCAAACACTCGCTGGATGAAACGATGGATCTGACAGGAACAGGCTCGAGTTCCTTTTCTTTTCCCATTTGTCTTTTCTGCACTGAACAGCCAATCAGAGCGATTTCTCCAACCGACAAACTGCCGCCAGTTCTTCATGCTGAATCGGCCAAATGCCTCCTGCCAGTGTGAGACACAGCACACAGACTTCAGCCACAGACGCTCCCTGACAGTCGTCGACCGCGACTGACGATGAAAATCTACCTAGCTTTGTGTCTGCAGCAGAATTGCTCTAAAGTTGTCCTCATGTCATGTTTCGTCTCGTCTCTCTGACTCTCTGCTGGAACTCAGAGCATCATGTGACCAAATGAAACGCACAGTTACCTCGAGGGAGCGTCAGGATTTATCTGGTTTTATCTGTGGGAACCTTTAGGATAATGTCAGTAACTCAAGTCGACAAAATATACAACAAAAGCACTTTAATTCAGAACTGTATTACCTGTAACCACAGCTCGCTGTAATCTGACTCTCACTCTGCGTGTTCATCTCTGGTCAGGCGGCGGTGACCTCTGACCTCCTTCCTTTAGGCAGTAAAGTTCTCGGAGATGAAGCGTGATGTCCTCCGTGTGTTATGAACCACATGTGATTTATCCTCGTCTCGTGGCTCCATGAAGGACATTTGTTTCAGCTCTCAGTCTCACATTCCTCAGGCGGCGCGGTGTATTTTCTGAATCGCCGGCGTGCCGCAGTAAGCCGTGCTCATTGGCCGGCATTTTATTAGCAACACCTGCTGCAGCCTTTATCTAAAACAGTCCAACAGTCAGCTTTATGGAGCTATTTTAATCTTCCGTGCTTTCAGTTATTTTTATGAGTTGAAGGCAGCTAACAAACGTCAACCACAGTAACGCTGAGCGACATTAACACTTTTCAAACGATGGTGGAAGTGTTAATCAAACGTGTGGGATATTTACAGTTTTAGCTTAATCACCACTCGACTCACAGTCAGCTGAGTGTAGTCGACTGCAGAGTTTGGAGCTGAAACCTGAGCCGCCCTCAGGACTGAAGATGCTGCTGAGAGTCACTTTGTCAATAAATAGCTCCAACACGATGTATGGCAATGTCAAGTGTGAGCCTGATCCATCATTTCGGTCCAGGCTAAAATAACTCGACTGCTAATGGATGGATTGCTGTTAAATTAGGCGAAGACATTCATGTTCCCCAGAGGATGAATCCTGCTGACTTGAACTCCAGCGCCGCCATGAGCTTCAGTTTGGGGTTTTGAGTGGAATGTCTCATCGACTATTGGATGGATTATCATGAAATGTTCCCATCAGGATGAACTGTGGTGATCCTCTGACTTATGTTTCCAGGTTTCTCGCCTGTCCTTTTCTTGTAGATGCAAATTCTCAAGAATTTCTTCAAATTTGGTACAAATGTGCACTAAGACTGATTAGAGGTCAAAGCTCAGGTCCCTGTGGCCATGATGAACCTGGCAGGTGTGTGGAGGCAGCTGAGATGTGCTAATTCTACTTTAGTTAATGATCAAACACCTGCAGTGGTTGTGACAGACCAACATCTGTTCGTCTGTTTCCATTTTCAGTTTTCTGTCGGTATCGATAAAGTTGAGGATCTAAAAATCAAAGCAGACGACGACAGACTGACTGAAGTGCAGCTCACATACGACTCCACGAGGAGAGGTAGCTGTAAAATATGTTATCACTCATTTAATTTTTATTTCTTCTGTATTGTGTATTTTACTTCCCTGTTTGTGTCAACTCTGGTTTACTGTCCTGGACCTAAAGCATGCTGGGATACATTCCAGTCCCAGAATAACCTCTCAGTGTCATTGTTTTTACATTCAAAGTTTCTATCGAGGTTTAGGTTGGATGTAGCTTCGTCATTTTATGACGTCATCACCCTAAAAAGAGTTTTATACTGAGACAGTGTTTGAGCAGAAGTAGATGTGTTCTTGTTGTGGTTATATAAATATAATTCATGCTGCTGTCAGATTGACTTTCAAAGGTTAAACACCAACAAATATGGACTGAAGCAGAATGTTTTCATTAGAAAATGACATTTTAGGAATTTTTCTGCAATCTCTCTGTGACTTTCACCAGAGCGGCCGTCATTGTGTCTTTATGCTTTGATTCCAGACCTTCTGGAGAAATCTCTGCAGGTTTTAACCAGCAGCACCGTTCTTCTACAGAAACTCCAGCAGCTGCAGAGGACTGAGGCCCTCCAGAGGAGAGGAGGAGTACTGCAGGACGAGGAGGCAGAAGAGCAGGAGGTGAAGGTGTCTCACAACTCAGGGTCACATTTCATTTGTATCCTTCCTCAGCCTGCTTTTGACTGACTCTTTGTTGAGTGTATGGATTGATGCTGATGCTGATGCTGATGCTGATGCTGATGCTGATGCTGCGTCCTCTTCCCAGAGTTCCCAGTGCAGCAGGGGGATAGCGTTGAGGCTGGAGGAGCTGGTGGAGGCGCTGCAGGATCGGAGGAGGAGAGCGGACCAGGCTGTCCGGCTGCAGCTCCAACAGGCGGAGAACAGGAAGAAAGAGCAAGAGTCCAGACAGGCCGGTTCTGAAGTAAGAGACACTTATAGCAGCTGGAGGAGAATTAACAGGATATGTTTAGTCTGAGTGATGAGCTGCTGCCTTCATGAATCAGGTGCTGAACACACTCAGGTTATCACCACAGGTTTAAATCTGGATGTCTGTCAAGATGTCTCACAGTGAAACACTGTGTATGAAGCAGTTTATTAGAGTATTATAGATGTTAGAGCACAGCAGCAGCGAGAGTCGTATGACTATTCTGTCAGCATTCATCTTGTGTTCGGGTTATAAATATAGTTACATTCTGGACTCTCCGATGTCTGATTTAAAAATATTCTGTCAGCTCAAAGTTTTGGTCAGCTGATAATCAGGCAGCTGAGCCGAAGGAGACAAAAGCATCTTTAGGTCAAGATGAAGATAAAACGATGATCTCGTGAACGAGCTGTTTCCCAAAACCAAGTCCTGAAAGACTAACAACACGTCTGTCTTCACTTCAGGACTGGACTCTCACAGATGAGAAGAACCGGGACCAAACCCTGCCGTCTGGACCCACGTTCACAGAGAGCACGGGCCTGAACTCAGATTACAAGACAAAAGAAACCAGAAACCTGCTGCCTGGATTCAAATTCAACCTGAGGGCTGGATCCACATCAGACCTCAACGTAGGTTCAAATCCTGAAGTGACCAGAGATCTTCAGCCTGGATCCAGATCAGAAGTACAGCCACCATCCAGTTTAGATGTGAAGACTGAATCTGAATCCACAGCAGAAGAGACCAAAGACTTTGATTCAGGATCCACATTAGATCCAAAGCAGTCTGGATTCAAATTCAGATCAGACCTGAAAATAGACGAGAGCAAAGATCTTCTTCTTGGATTGGGATTAGAACAAAGACCTGGATCAAGAACAGAACTAACCCCAGACATGGTCTCTGAATCCAGAGCAGAGGAGACTAAAAACTTGTCAGGATCTGCGTTAGATTCAGAACCTAAATCCATTTCAGATCTGAAAGTTGCATCTGGAGTTGAGGAGAGTAAAGATCTGCAGCCTGAATCCAGACCAGACCTGCACCCTGGATTCAGGTTACACTTTAAACCTGTATGTAGACTAGAGGCGATCCAAAACCTGCAGTCTGGATTCAAGTTCAATCTGAAGAGCAGCTCCAGATCAGACCTCGGGTTAGATACTAAACCTGAGAAGACCATCAATGTTCCCCCAGGATCCACATCAGAACACAAGTCTGGCTCGGGATCAGATGTGCAGCCAGAATCTGGATCAGAGCTCAGCAGTGATGTCACCCCTGAATCCACATCAGAGGAGACCAACAGCTTTGAGTCAGGATCCAGATTAGATGAGACTAAAGATGTGCAGCCTGAATCTAGACCAGATCTGCAGTCTGGATTCAAATGTAATCTGAAGACTGGATCCACATCAGACCTCAAGTTAGATTCTAAACCTGAGAAGACGATTAATGTTCCCCGAGGATCCACATCAGACCTAAAGCCTGGATCTGGATCAGAGTCCAACAGAGATGTTGCACCTGAATCAGAGGTAATTCTTTCTACCAGCACACAGAATCAGAAACGGTTTGGATCGATGTGAAGCAGTGAAGAAGTAAAACTTCGTCTCTGCAGTGGTGATGCAGGAAAACGACATAAAACTGTGAAGAGTTCAAATCTGTCTAATAGATTTTGAGATACCTGAAGACACCTGCAGCTTTCTGTCTGTAATCAAGTTAATCAAACTGTTTTCTTTTTCTAAGGCTGAAGACAAACAGGAAGAAACCAAACAGCACAGAGCTGCTACAGCTAACACCACCAGGTCGGACTGATCGTAAAATACTGCAAGAATGTTCAACACTCTGGTTGTTCTGTCTGTTTTACCCACAAAACCCTGACCAGCAGAATTATACGACTTAGATCTGTGACAGAGAAGGCTTCTCTCCTCAGTCTGAGCAGAAGAGGAAGGAAGAAAGCTTTTGATATGTGCACATATTTCCATTTTGTGATGTGTTGATGATGACGTGTGACCTTCTTTATAAGAAAAGAAAAGAAACAACAGAAACGCAGAATGCTTTAAATCCACTCTGTCTTAATAGAAGTGTACATTTGTAAACACAGGACATGAAGTCTGCATGATTTCCCTCTTCTTTGGAAGCAGGCAGGAGTGCATGCTGGGAAATGAGACTCAAACTGGAGAGGACCAGGCCCTCCTGACTAACCAGAGGCAACAGCTGCTGTCGTCGTGTGAACACCTCGTGGACAAGGTGACATTTTCTCTCTGTTTTTTAAAGTAGCTTCATTTTAAAGCTGGTACCTCACGTGACTGTAAAGTAAATGTGTTCTCCAGGTCTGGAGCTGGGTGCAGCAGGGCAGCAGCGTGTTGTCGAGCTGCTCTGAAGCAGGACGGCAGCTCTCTGAGGCAGAAGACATCCTGAAGACACACCTGCAGCTGCAAACACAGGCTGAGGTACACACCGCCACACATGCACGGGTTCCTTTGTACAAAAGGTTATTATCTACCTAAACCCTCAGCAGCTCAGCACACTTGAGTCCAGTTTTTAGACATGGTGCGACATCTTTCTGCTCTCTGCTGTTTTCATTTGTTTCAACAACAACATTTCCCCTGAGAACAACAGAGGGAATCAATATTGCTCGTCTTTGACTCCAGTCTGTAGGTCGTGATGCAGAGAACATGAAGCAGATCCTGGATCAGATCAGAGCTCTACACACAGGTTCGACCATCAGGACCAGTGAACCCAGCAGGCAGCTTCCCCCTCTGAAGGCTCTGACAGAGCAGCTGAAGAGAGGCAGACAGACCAGAACCACTGCTGCTCAACACAGTCCGCCTGCTGCTGAGCAAACTGGCTCACTGAGTCCTGAACTTGCTGGTCAAGTTGATGTTGTCTTGAAGGAGCTGCAGAGTCTGAACAGCAAGATCGACTCAAACCTGCAGCTGCTGCGACCCTACGTCGCTTTCCTCAGGAGAGCAGAGCAGGTCAGGTCCTCTTTCTAGCTATCTAAAATAAAATACAGTATAACAGTTTTCATCTATACCAGTTTCAGTTTGTAATAATATTAAACAAGCCGGTGTCTTCATTGTTTTCTACCCACAAGTCTCAGGAAAATCATGAAGTCATTCTCTTGTTCTGCACCAAATTGTTGGAATAAAAGTAGGACATTGTTTTCATTTTGAAGTGATGAAGGTGAAGGTAATTCCTCCATTAGCTGTCAGTGCCCATGTTCTGCAGGTGGAGGAGGAGATGGAAGCACTGAGGCAGATCTACATGAGGAGACCAGAGGAAGATGAAGATGAAGAGGAGGAGAAGCGGGAAGGGAAGGAAGCTGACAATAGTAACATCAGGACAACCAGCAGCTCCAGCTCACCAGAGAAGAAGAAGCAGGTTGATGCCTGTTGGCAGGAAACACTGCAGGGCTTCCTCACCGTTCAAGAGCTGGGAAACAACTACATCAAGACTGTTCCCATGGTAACTGTCAGGAACTGGGATTTCAGAATCATCAAGAATACTTTTGCTCTGTAGATGTGCTGTGTTGTATTTATTTGTGTGTGTCGTCAGGCGTCGGGAGCAGCGTCACACCTGCAGTCTGTGGTGTCAGCGGTGCAGCAGATGGTGGAGCGACTCAGCAGAACTAAACAGGAAGTGAATGAGCTGCAGAGTCAACAGCAAACCCAGATCCAGCAGCAGGAGTACTGCAGGAAATACCGGGAGCGACTGCTCAAGGTACTCGATAAACTGCAGATGTAACTGGTTGTCATAAATGTTGTACTGCAAAGTAACGACCATTTTGTGTTTGTTTTCAGACCCTGAAGGACCTGAACTGTGTCTCTCAGCTGATGGACTCCTGCACTGAGCTGGATCTGGGGTCGGACCTGCAGACCTCCAAGCTGCTGGACCATTTCAACCAAGCCGGACCACATTTTAATGTGAGTCTTGTGACTTTGATCTGCAGGGACAAAAAGCACATCAGAACTCTTTGATAACAAGGACTGATGAGGAACTGTGGAGCTCTGAAATTGTTGAGATCTATTGATACTTATGGGACTACAATCATTAATGGGACTTTTTGACCGTAAGGATTGTTGAGGCTGTTGGGACTCTCTGGATCATTGGTCCGTTTGGACTGGAGGGACTACCAGTAGTGCAACGTCCAAGGAGTCTCTCTGACTCTGAGGATAGCTGTGATTGTTGGACTGTGGTTACTGGGATAGGGACCCCTGGGACTGTGACAGCTGTAACTTCTGGGTTGTGGCTGCTGCTGCTGAAACCACTGTGACTTTTGGACTTTTGAAAAATGCGACTCATTGGTCTGCTTTCAGTGCTGGGAAAACAGTGATTGACCTTTGGACTGCAGAGACTGTCAGGACTTGTTGGAGCTATACCAGTTTGAACTTTTGGTACTTTTTGACTGCTGTGACTATTTGGACCCTTGGTTCCTTTGGACTACAGGGATTACTGGTAGTTAAACCATATCTGTCCCAGGAGTGTCATTGGTCCAGAACCTCTACAATTGGGACTCCTAGTGTCCCTGTAATTGTTGTAGTGTGATACTACAAGAACCATTGGGACTTTTGAAAAGATATGTACGCTGGAAACTGGGACAGTTGTGACTGCCAGATCAGGGCAACTGCTGGAACCACCAGGACTTTTGGACTGTTGTAAATTGGGAGTACTCGGTTAGCTTTGACTGATTATTGGACTGCAGAGACTGATGGGACTTGTGGGGCCTTTTGACCTGCTGGGACTTTTAGAATTGTAATCTTAC
>OMLP01042671.1:0-13763 GCA_900302685.1 Spondyliosoma cantharus | reverse complement strand
CCCCACCCCCTATATATTTGGACTTGCGCAGTAGCCGAGAGACCAAACATAAACAACAATGGCGGCGGATCGACGTGTGCTGTGTGTGCATCAGCAGCTATTCGCGTTGTTTTGTCTCTTAAAACAGAACCTGAACAGAACAGAAGCTGTAGAAGTTGCCATTTTCGCTGCTACTGTGAAGAATGATGTGATGTTAGTCTTTTCCGGCTTTCTGGTGGCCTGGGGAGGATGTTGTGGAGGAAGTCGTTATACGGTCGGTGTCGCGCTGTAAAGTTCCACTGCCCACTACTGACCGGGCGTGAGAACTACATCGTTTTAACTCACGCAGATGGAGGCAAGACCTGCAGTGTAGACGATTTGTAATTCGAATGCGGAGTGGGTTCGTCTTTGCGAATTAAGTGGCGTCGGCCTCGTGTAAATCCAGCCTTAGTCTCTACTGTGAACAAACTTTGTTCACAATGCTCTGCAAAGTATTTTCCCCTTCTGTTTAAACAGCTGTGGAACCATTATTCCAAGGTCATTTACATTTACAGATATGAAAAGTCTGGCAGCCCGGTCCTCCATTTGTACTTTAAGCCAAGCGAGTTAAGATTCTGCTCACATGCAACATGCATAAATGATCTTAAGTAATGTGAGCTCGACTTAAGGTTAGAAATAATAGATCAAAGCGAGGATTTTGACTGCATCGATTTTGCTTCATGTGTAACTTCTGATGGTGATAACTGATGAGATGGATGCTGTGCTGTTGCATCAGAGGGGTAGTGATGAAAATAGCTGGCAAACGGAGGAACAGGAAGAAAGAAATAAAAAAACTGTTCCAGTATGATTAAATCATGAACACACAAGGACACAGACGGTTTTGCAAAGGCTGGCGCAGAGATTGTGAGACTTTGAAACTAATCTCTCTCATATATTTATGTGCCTTTTAACTAGCATTCTGGCCTGACAGATGGGATTGTACACCGTGATTGGGCCGTCAGGTACACAGTTGTAAAAAAAAAAGTCACAGATCCCTGTGAAGCTGTGGTGGGGCAGGGAGTTTCACAGGTGGCCACTGGGTGTCGCTCTTCAGTCTTGGCTTTGACATTCACAGCAGCATCACATCCTCCTAATCATGGAGGGATTTCACATTACTGTAAATTTAGCATCTTCATTATAGCTGTTACTTACAGGAACAATCCACTGGCAATTTTAAACCCTGAATAGTATAGTTTAGTTTCTGCACACAGCTGTGACACACATTGGAAATATTTGCTGTTACAACAGAGAGACTTTTGTTGGAGTCCCACTTCTGTTTTACCACAGTGTGCACGATCAAGGAATAATTGAAAGTAATAATTGGTCTTCTTTGAATTTAAAAGGTCTGATCTGATCTGATCTGATCTAATACACTACTGAGAGGGACATTTTTACATTTATCTAAAGCTTTAACACAGGGTTAATTAAAGGTAAATGCAGTAGAGATGGAGCTTTGTCTCTAAATACAGTATTTGAACAGGGCAGATGTCAGATAAATGAAGGACTGCGAGTGTCATACAGTATCAACCTCTTCAGCACTTCTTAAAGCATAAAAATACATCTTTTCCTGGAACTTAAATGCAGGCAGTGATGTGCCGTTTGCTCCCGTCCATCGTTTTTATCCTCGGCATCCTCGCTCCCTTGGCAGAAACAGGCGTTTAGCCTCTGCGCCTCCTGTTTGCTGAGCCAGTGACAGCTCGCTCCACCGTGCTGCTGTGGGAATAACTCCCTGCGTGGACCTTAACACCCTGGAGACCATCCACTGCAGGGCACAGCCAGTTAAATCAGAGAGGGATGTTGTGTATATACAGTGGATATATATTCTGTGGCCCCTGCGAACCGATTTCTCACCGATGGTCTGATAAATGCACGCTTTTGGTTCTGCTAAGAGCTCATCGCTTGAAGAGGCGTGGGTGTTTGGGAGGGGGGTGAGTGTGAGTTTGGGGTAAGAAATTGGGAAAGCAGGAAAATAAAATGGAGCAAAGTGGGAGTTGCATCATGCTGCGATGTGCCGTGGTGAGTGTCTCAGACTCGGCATTCAGCTCAGATACAGGGTGATTAAAAACAGAAGAGGAGGCTGTGGAATCAAAAAGATCTTGATAATAACAAACCCCTGCTCCTCAGATGTGATGTGAGACATTGTTTGTCTGTTGCAAGATTGCTCTAAAAAGATGTTTGGCACTGCTCCCATTAACCATGCAGGCATTAAAAGAGAATGACTGTGGGCAGAAGGTGTGTGGCCCGACTTGATTTAGTACACTAAAGGTAACTTCTTGAAATGTAATTTACCTGTCGGGGAACTGGAGCATAGTTGCTTCCTTTCTTTTTGACACACACTCATTTACGTTCATCAAGGTTGTCGGTTGACTTTAATGTGGGCACTTAAGGCTAAACAACTGCGTGCATGGCTGCTTTGACAGCTATTTTCTCTGTGGCTAGATTTTTTACTGACCTCCAGTTGTGTTAACATCTCACCAAGAGGCATTGATGTACAGGTGCACACCAGAGCCGAGGGACATCATTTTATGGATGTAGTGACAGTCAATACAAAGAGTTCTAAAGGGATATATTACACATTTTTATCACACCCAAATATGATTATTTAAAGGCTACACAGACTCCCCCTCCCCCTATGCAATAGGATGGCCTTCAAGACCCTCATCCGTCATCAGTCATCATTGATTGTGTTTATATAAACAGCAGACAAGACCGAACATTTACAATAAGGTTAATGGTCAATAATGTTTTTTTCTCTTGCGTTACTGCGGTAAACCTGGTATTGTCACAATGCCATTGTGATTTATCTGATGGAAAGAGAAAAGCATGGACACTTTCACACATTCACAGCATTATCCTATCAATCAAGCCATCCAATAGTATAGAACATGGCTTCTTTACCTGACCACTAGCGGGGCTTTATAGGCTAACTGGCTGGCCACACTGGATGCTGGCGTAGTGCGTGGCGGTGCTTTTGGAAGTTCGCAAAAGATAAAAAAGGAACAAAATGAGAATCTGGTCCATTTCTATAAACTGCTTTGAGAGAATGAACTAGGCTATGCAAATTGCAATTTCCTCAGAGGATGACGTGGTGTAGCCTTTGTGGCTATGGAAATAAACAGAGGACAGAGGCAAACAAACCAGGAGACAAAATGGAGAGAGGTCTTGCGGAATTACGGAACTGTCTGGAGACGATCACTGTCTGACTCTCCGGTCATCACAGACATGCAGACAGCAGAAACATGTGATCACATCTTGTGATTTGAATGTTCGCTACGTCTCCATCAAACATTCTGCGCATTAACTCTGATTCGCAAAAGACAAAAACCACCTCAAGCGAGCATACGACCCTTTTTTTCAAATCAGAGGAAGCTTTTTCAAATGTTGCCTAATCCATAACATTTCTAATACGATATTCCTCAGAATGCACATAAAAATGCTTTATGGAAAGTCTGTAACATTAGCAACCCATGTTTTTTCCCTGCCAGTCTGCACTGATATTAGAGAAGCGCTAGAAGCTCAGCAACTTTACTGCAAGACTTTTGCTAAATGTTAACAATTACAACTGGCTCTGCAATGTTTGTCTTGATTGACAGACAAAATGTGGCAAAAATGGAAGCTGAATTAAAAAAACCTATTGTTTAATCACATAACATCAAGCTGCGTTTTAAAAATATATCTGCTTTTAAACATGAATGGAGGCAGATAACAGTCAGATTGTATTGGAACCAATCACAGGAAGGAAAAGGCCCTTTTCTCAGCCAACATTTTGATTTGTGAAAGCAGGAACAGCACAGGTGTGACCAATAACGTTTACAATGGCTCCATTCTATTAAGTGTCCCAGTAAGGCATGTCAGCGAGTGAGCATACACAATACCTGAGCCCTGGAACGAGCTCATCTAAATGGAGTACAGCCATCATTAATGTAATAAATTCAACCTGTGCTTTTCCTGCTTTGACAAATCAAGAAAATGGTCTATAGCTGAACCCTCGATGGCAGTTAAGTCACATTGGCGGTCTGGAAAATGAGAGCGGGAAAGTGGGCGGTATTTATACTCTAACTGCATGTGGGATTGATAAAGGGACAGGTGGCTGAATAAGGGAATAAGCAACAGGTGTGCAGAGAGGAGACAGGGTCAGGTGACTGGCACTCTGAGGACATCTAGGGACAGGTAGGGAATGACAAGGAGAGTTCAATGACAATGAAAAATGGAGTGAAACAGGGAGAGAAAGTAGGACACAGCCGGTGTCCCTATGATGGTACTTCGAAAACAATTCATTAATGGCCCTGGGAGTTAAACCAAACAATATTTGACTAATTCAACCCACACATTGCTGCTGTTTCTTTGTTTTTGCAAGCCTACTGTACAATGATACATTTCACACATACCATAAATGCACATAATCAACAGAAAGAAGTACCAAATGTGACTGGGAGAGCAATAATAGCACCACACCACTGAACAGAACAAGACCTATAATTAAAGCATATCTCCCAAAACTGTTTGTTCTGTGATGTTTCAGGATGCATCTTAATTCAAATTGTGTGGGTAGCGCACATGTGTACAGGCACACTGCAGCCGCTGAGCAGCTTCCACTCAAGCTGTTAGAAATTAAGAGCCTTACAAAAGCGCTGTGCTGCAGGTGGGCAGAGCCCTGTAGGAAGTCGAGGATTTGAACTGGAAACCCTCTGGTCACAAGCGCAGGGTCTTTACGGACACCACAGTTCACACAAACAACGGCGCTAAATGTGTCATGTACCAGTGTATGTCGCACACGTGTTGGAGCCAGCAGGGAACATGTCCTTCTGCCTGTGTGTCAGAATTGTGCTCACCACGTGTTCCGTGTGATTTTAGTAGGAGCTGTCGGAGTGAGCGAACACCGTTCTAATTCCAAGACATCCTTCCTCTGTCACTTTTCTCACTTGTTCTTCACTTCGTCTGCTTTTTTAATTGCTATCGCTCTCATTCTTCTTTGGCTTTCTACCCCGTCTTCCTTGTTTCTCGTTTGTTTGTCCTTGCTGTACATCATTTTCTCCTACCTCTTTCTTACTGTTAGGTGAGTTACTCAACATGTTATGAGTTAATCATTACATGTTACTGACTGAACAGCAGGGCTAACACCACGTAGTTACGACACATTATTTTCCCTACTCCACTGAGCTCCATCAAAGTGACCTTCCAGCAACTCCAATGCTGCCACACCCACACATTGCATCTGTATTATGGATGTGAAGAAAGAGAAAACAAGACATTGTGGTTCAACAAACAGCCAGCCTGTGGTTTGGAGCGAGGACGTCGCTTTGTGTTGAAAGTGGTGGGGACATAAGGTTAAGGTTAAAACAATTATCTAAACAGTCTTCAGCATATGTGATTTTAGGCAACTAGACTACCTTAGCTCAAATCATTGATTTGATTTTTGAATCTTTAGAAATTACTTTAGCATGCTGCATCTTAGGCTATATGTCCTAAATACTGCAAACAAGACACAATGACTAAGATGTTGGAAAATATAAGCTATTGTAGATAGCTAGCTAATCAGTCCGTGTACCATCGCTTTATGATTTTAGCCTACAGCATAGACCGATTTCCTCTACCTGGTTCTTACTTAGCCTGGGTTTATAGTGTACTCTGGGTATCATATTGTTCCAGTTTCACACTGAGGTTATTTTTAGCTTTTTTGAAAATGGGGGACATGTCCATGTCCAGTGTGCATGACGTCTGTAACCAGCGAAACCAGCGAGTGTTTATGATGAAAATAAATCACTGTGACCGTCAGTCCTCCGACCGAGACTTCAGGGAACTTTCCTCCAGAAAACAGCCTCCGTCCGCGGGAGTGAGTCAGACAGCGTCCTGTTTACTGATGATGATCATGTAATTATGTCATGTATAGCGAAAGACGTAACTTCGTCACTTTCCAGGATGTTTGGTGGGTCAGGATCCCAATCACTACACATTACAACAGCATCCATATGATTAGAAACGGTCCACGGGTTTAGATTGACAGGAGAGACACCTGGGAAACACCGACGTCATCATCATGACGTGTATCGTCAGGCCTCTTTAGGAGGCTTTCTGTGTGAACTCACGCTCCGGCTCGTCTTGCTGCTTGGCTCTGTGTGAATCACCATCGGCAGAGAATTGGCGAACCACCGCTCTGGAGTTAATCCGGAGACGCTGTGTGAAAAGGGCTACTGTGTGGATCTCTGGAGATTAAGGTCCAAAAACACAACTGCAAAGAGAGAACGAATTGGAGATCTTAAAGATTGTTACTTTAAGAAGTTATGGGAAGATGTTTTGGTAAGGGCAAGTCACTTCTACCATCACCACCTCCTGCCCCAAGATATATAATCTGTCTCCGACCAGTCTTTCTTCAGCCCACAGAGATGAAGCTGGTATACATAATAACGTTATTATGGCATGTTACTGAGTAATGCCTCACCATCAACCACTGCTCTGTTTTACTGATTTTTCTCTCGTCCTCACAGTGAGCCTGACCCTCTCTTGTCTCTCTCTTCCTCCTCTTTTTTTCTCTGCCTCTCTCCTCCCACTCTCCACTGGTGTCTCTGTCACTTCTTCCGCTCATTGTCACCATGTCTGTCTCTCGCTCTCACCCCTTCACTCCATCTGCCACCCCCTCCTTCCTTTCGATCTGTGTTGTTTCTCTGTTTCCATCTCTCCGTTTTCACCTCTTTTTCTGGTCTCCCTCTCTCTGTACCTTCTTCTCACAGACAGTCCTCATTAGCAGCAGCAGCCTCTTTTTGCTCCTAGTTTGCAGCCAATGGGCCATTAGTCTATTGTGTGCAGGGCAATAAATCGCATCAGGCAGGATCCCAAGCGCCTTGACTTCCTCTCCATGTCGGCCAATCAGGACAATTTGCTATGGTTTGGTGAGCAGTGAGGATTCGAAAACAGTAGGTCTGGTGCTAAATCCAGTAAGAATCGATGCAGCGGCTGTATGTTCTCAGCATTACAATAATGATGGATTTGTGTTCAGAAGACGCCTATATAGACCAAAAAATAGATATCTTATCAGATAAAGAAACAAAATATAACTTCCTGGAGAAAGAGATTTGATTGTTGATTCTCATTTCCTCATTGTCAAAAACTGAAGCTCTGAGTCGGCGTCCAACTTGAGCCGACAACCCAAAGCATCAGTATTCCCCATTTGTGGGACAATAAAGGAATACTGATCCTGATACTGATTCTGATAACAAAACATAACTCACTGTACTGTTGATGTCTACAATGCGTTATAAACATACTTATAATATTGATACTTACAGTTTATACACTAAATGTTCAGAATGCTTTTCATCAATAATCATAACACATTTTAAAGCATTTTGTCATGACTTAAAAGGTCAAGTATTAATACTTAATAGTTGCCACTCACTCACCATTTTTGCAAAGATTATAGTGTATTAAAGTAATAATATACTATAATGATTTATAACACACTATAATCACTATTAGAATGTATTATAATGTGATTATAAGTCACTGTAAGTGGCCACTGGGTAATAAAGTAATGAAAGCCCTGTGTTAAAGTCTGATCTCTATATGTGGTCATTGTTTGTTGTTTTAAAGCAAAGTGGAAAAAAGATCTATATGTCAATGCAAGAAAAGCATACAAAATGCTGTAAAGTATATTTCTTGATCAGGTACTGAGATACTTTACAATGATTGGATTACTGCATTAGTATAGTGCATTATACTAATGTTTATATAGCATAATAGATCTTGTCTAATAATTATAATGTTGTTCATAATGCATTGTTATGCATTATAGACCATGGCGCCATAGAAAGTGTTACCAAAAAGACACTGGGCAAAAATTAAGTCCTTTTTCAGCTTGATATATACCTGTACCAAAGTGGTGTATCATGCATCAAATAAGCCGTCCTCTAACTCTGAGTTTGACAACAGCTTTTTCTGGTCCTGCTTACTCAAACCACACACTGCCAATGATTGCAAAGGAAGCATAACAACCTTAATTCAGCGTTACAAACTCAGTCAACACTGTCACTGTGACAAACTGTGGCTTACTTCTAGCAGTGTGGGTGGTGACACATGTTTTCCCCCTTGGGGCTTACCGTAGCCATAAAAACTCACTGCAGTGCACTGAGACGGTTCAATACGACTACACCAACCAGTACGCGGACACTCTGCTCAACTTGCATGCTGGGTCACATAAAAAATGATTTCCTCTGCGCTAGCAGGCTTCCATGATGGTGCTGTGTGCAGTTTACTTATATCACCTTACAAGATATTTCAGTGCTGAAGTAAAAACTTTTCAAACATGTTTCTGTTTCACCACTATTTGGGGCTGCCAGTGTGTGAAGTTATGCAGCTTTAATGATCCCTGTGGGGAAAGTGCTGTTGCAGCAGCTGCAGCAATAGGAACAAGAAAGAAGAAGAGCAAAGAAGAGCAGAGCATGAGATAAGAAAAGAGAAAATGGATGTTATGAACACAGCACTTTTGACATTTCCAGCAGTCAGTCGTATTAAGTCGAAAATATGTAAATTAAAACTGCAAAACTAGGTTAGATTGTTCATACGAATGGCAAAATAACAGCAGCAGACAAGAACTTATTAAAACAAAGATTGTATAGGATTCCTGCCTTATCAAAATGTGTTGAAGGATCAAAAATATGCATTTATATAAGAACAGAAATATGGGAAAGGTGTGCAGGATGTATTGAAGGTGTGCAGACCCAGGCATGCATTCACATTAACACGTGATATAGCTGAGAAACCAAATCTGTAATGTGCTTAATTTACACTGTCTATGTTTAATTCAACATTTGGATAGACACTTTACATGCAGACATACTCAGTGCTTCCCAGGGGAGATAATTAGCTGTCCTCATCTGTACACGTTACAGCATTGTAAAAGATTCAATGCTGACAATGCACGCAAAGCATTATTTGATTGGATCATGTATTGGCACATTAGATAATTATTTATTTATCGTTCTGCCGACTCATTACGCATTTTCTGTGCATTGTTTGCCTCAACCTTTTCCAGTACTGTGTATTAGAGCATTAGCATAATGAATGTACAATGATCCAGGCAGTAACATCGTCTTGCAGCCGAGAAACATGCCCGGAATACAAGTCAGCCTTTTTCAAGGGTGAGGACAAACATGCATGTATTTTGCCTCTCTGATCATACCGCTGCTAAGGACCGAGCTGACCTTTAAGGTTTGGGTAAGACAGCAATTTGAATGTTGCCGGGACACTGCTACAGCAAGGGCTTCATTTCCATTCAGACTCCATTACCCTGCGATGTTGAACGATGGCATAATTATGACTGCAGTGGTACAGATTGCAGGCGGTGATTAATTAATGGAATGTGTACAGTGTGTGTATATGAATAAAGTATAAACGTGCAGAGTGCATCTGCATGTGGTAGAAATCCCACATGCTTGTATAACTACGCAGGGAAATTAACTTGGGAGGGTTTCATTTGGGTGGTGCATAGCTGCGCAAATGTGTATGCACATACAGTATGTCTGCGTTTGAGCTTTGTGTGTCTGTACATGCTCATGAGTGAGAGGGAGAAGCTGTAGTCACGCATCTACATGGAAATACTGTGGCAGAATCACTGAAAGCAACAATTACACGACGCACCCACCACCGACGAGAAGAACATTAATGGGACGCGTCTGACGTTAAGGAGACTGATCTGCTGGACAGCTCACGCAAATGAGAACGCTCACGCAAAATTCATCTGTGTGTCAGTCCGCAGTGTAGCCTACTGTATTGTTCTCTCATACAGTTTCTCTCTGGCACTGCATCAAAACTGAAATAATGGGAACTTGTAGCCACTCAGAATCTAAATGGTGACTAATCTCCCAATAAAATGGCATCTTACCTCCTTAATTTGATTTATTTCTTGTTGAAATCGAGGATGTCAGGGAAGGACACAACCTTGGGGGTGTAAAAGCAATGAGAAATTGGTTATGTTGAGAAGGATGGAGTGGGCAGCGTTGTTAAGAAAATATGTGGCTTCACTGATGTCATTCTTCTTAAATTGAAAGTCTGACAGTTTTTTGTAAAACTTACATATAATATTAACACAAAACATGCTTTTTAGCGCTACAAGGCACTAGCTACATCATCTTTATAATGTGTGAATATATCTTTTTTCATTTCCTTCAGCACACACCTCCCTACATGTAATATTTCACTTTCACTGTACAAGGTGGGCAGGAGCAGGCGGTGAGATCTAAAGGACGAGGGTTTCTGAGATCTTGCATTTTGCTCCCTGTGCCTTGTAAAAGGTTATGTGCTTCCCAGTCGGCCATTGTAAAAAAAAAAAAAAAAAAAATCCAAGCTTTTGTGTAAAGCCATCATACTGTTTACAAGTAGGTGTATGTACAAAGAATGGAGAGGGGAGGACGGAAATGTCAGAGAAATGTCAAATGCCTGCTGGCTCTGTCTGTTGTGTTTCTCCGGCTGAAATGTTCTCTCCAGGGGAAGAGGGTCCCGGCCCGGGTGACTGTGGTGGTCCAAGGTCACACTTGTTGGTGACATTGAACAAAACCAGCGCTAATGTGGTATGAATGGATTAAGTGAGAGATGAATAGATAGGTGAATGGAGGGGCTAGGGGAGGAATTCATAAATTATGGATTGACGAACAGGAAAACTGTTGAGGGTTCAAAACAGCGGAGGGACTGATAGATGAATAGGCAAATGATTGATGGATAGATAAATGAAAGAGTGGATAAAAGGACAGTTGATAGAACTGTGAAAGAATGAATTGGAGCAAGGACTGACAGATAATTGACTATTAATGAATGTGTCGATGGATGGATGCAGCCCAGTTGCTGGGATAAAACATTGGCATTTTAGGTGTCCGCAAACCATAGATATGTTCAAATTTGTACATGTCACACATACTGTAATTACATGGTATATCACGTTGTGTGTATATGAGCTGACTTTAATTTGGGGAAGTGCAGGACATGTAGGTGTGTCACAGCTAGGCCAGATGGCAGCCAAGTCAGAGACCACTGTTCAGGACAGCCGTTTAACATGTGTAAGCGTGAAACCAATGGATATTTTGCTCATTAGCCACCTTTCGCAATGGCTGACACACCACTGGATATTTGTAATGACAAACATTGCAAGCCATTTTTGTGGTGACCAAACAGGTATTTAACACCCAACCATGTTTTTTATCACCCTAACCATTGTGTTTTGTGTGCCATCCTAAGTAAGCATTAGTGCAGTGTTGTGACAAGAGATAAATAGAAAATTCATCCTAAACAAATATAAAGTTTAGACATAAAGAAACAGTACGTTTCAACTTGTCTGTGGTTTTGGAGAAAGGTACTAAGCTAACATTTAATCTGGCAGCTGAGTTGTGTTTTAGACGACATATCAGGGCATTTTCCAGTCGCTGTGTTTATGGTGAAAGAACCAGGTAATCCTAACCAATTGTTTTTTGGTCCGAACAGCGTTGTCACAACATAAAATACAAACAATGAACCTAAAAAACGTAAAGGCAAGAACATACATTGTCAACATTTATTCTGATGATTGGGTTGACTGATGAATAAGTGGAGGGATAGGGCTACTCAAATGGACTTTGGATGGATTGATGACTGATTTAATGGATGGATGGATGAGTAGAAGTGCTGTTGGATATGAATAGGAGGGATAAATGAATGGACTACTTCATGGAGCGGTGCATGGCAGATAGATGGATGAATGGATAAATGGATGAGCGGAGGGATAAATGACCATTAGTACATACATGCATAAATGATAGACGGTTGCATGATTTTTCTTTTTCAAAGAGATAAATGAAGGAGAGGAGGGAGAAGGAGTTCATAATTGATGGATGGCAGTGAACAGGATGTGATTGTATAAACTGATGGTGGGTTGATGGAAGGACAGACAAATATATGGACAGATGGAGATGAACAAGTGAATACAGCCGTGTGCTAGATGATGGAAATTATTTTATCACACACAACCAACATCACAAATCAAGGCCCTCTCTGTACACCCCTCTCATTGCCTCCTCCCCTTCCATTGGCTACCGGCGGCAGTGAGAAATTGCCTGTCTTCACTCTTTTGATTTGCTTGTTTGTGGGGTGCTAATTTATGACTTAATCAATTATCCATTAAAGCCTCTTTCACATAAAGACTAGTGATGGTAGTTGCCAGCAACACTGTTGTGCTTAATATGCATTAGTGTGCCTATCATCCCCCACTTCCCCTTTATTGTTAATGGGCCGAGGCACTGTTCCAGCTTTTATTATGTGTCATGCATCTGTGGATTTTTCTCCCCTTCTTCTTGCTTAATGGCTTAACCGAGGCGCAGTACTGCACTAAATACTATGTACGAGATGTACATTGTAAAGTGACATATCATTTATTGCTGTACTACCATGACCGCTTAAATGACCACAAGAAATTTCACATATTCCATAACTTGCAAAGAAAAAGAGTTTAATAATGATGATGATAATACAACTGTTACATGTTTGACACGATTCATACATAAAATGGTAAAGTTAGGTAGAAAAATAAGCACCACTGTCATTAATATAGCCAGTAATATACGGTAATTGTTTTCTATTTCAGATGATGACCCTCCTCTCAAAAAGAAGAAAATGTCAGCGTTGGACCAACTGTTTTTTTTTCTTTTTACAAAAACAAACAGAAAACAAAACACAAGCAGACAAACAAATAGCACGCTTCCAGTCCCTTCCAAACCCCCACCCCTTAAATGGTCTCAGGCACTATAACCGAAAACTTCATCAGCAACCTCAAAAGAATTATCAAGAGGACAAAAACATGTACATCACAACGACATCAAATAATTTTCCATTGGAGCCCAAATTTCAACATAACCCACGTCATTATTTTCCAGACCAAAGGCTACTTTCTCTAAATTCACTGCCTCCATAGCATCGGTGACCCACTCCCTCTCCGATGGAGTTTTGGCACAGATCCAGTTGTTGATATTCACCTTTTTTGTGATCATGCATAAAGAGAGGAACACTTTCTTGTCCTTTGGTGGAACTTTATTAAAATGATGTAGATCTACTAATATACATGACTTTGGTGTTAGTGGAATAGTTATGTTAATGTGGTTCATAGCATGTTTTGTTATACCAAACCAAATTTATTTTATTTTATGGCAATCCCAGAGTAAATGAAACAAAGTTCCATCAATATTGCCACATTTTGAACATTTACTGTCTTCTTGTAAGCCCATTGTAAATAGTTTTGACGGTGTGTAGCATAATCTGTTGAGTATTTTGAATTGTCTTTGTTTATTTTTTATACATCGAAAAGGTTGCCTTGCATTTTTCCGTATACCGTTCCAGGACAGCTCTTCCTCTCGTTTATGCAGATCTCTGGCCTATTCTTTTGCACAAACATCAAATTGATCGCCAATGCTATCATTCAGAGTTGAATACCATAATTTAACTGCATTTTTATTTGGCAAGTTATGACTGTAAAGAACATTTTCAAATGTGTGTACGCAGGTTCTCAGCTTTTCTATCGACACACATTTTTCAATAGAGTGCCATAAGGTAATATATTTCACAAGTATTCACTCTTTGGAATATTCTAATCAGTGATTAACTCATCAAAGTTTTTAAAACAATTGCAGTTATTATTATTAGAGAATATGTGACAAAGCCCAGTTACTCCATTGTCGTTCCACTTTTTCCAATTAATAACCTTTTTGTTCACTGTTATATTTGGGTTCTGCCAT